>CM036090.1:6343801-6422591 GCA_020631695.1 Trichoderma cornu-damae | reverse complement strand
TTATTTTTATAGGTTTTTATAACTCCTTGCTTTATATATAATACTAGATTAATATAAAATTATACCCTTTTTACTACTTTATTAAAGCCTAGATTAATAATATTATTATAATTTTTTTAAATTATTAAAGAGCTCTTTTCTTTTATTTAAAAATAGCTTTTTATTATTTAATTATAAAAGGCTATACCTCTTTTATTAAAATCCTTTATTAACTATAAATCTATAACAGCTATAAAGTTAATAGTATTAACTTATTGCTTATTAATAGCTATATTAATATACTTTATAAATAGTCTTTTTTATATAACTAATAAGTAACTTAAAAAGTATTATATTACTATAAACTAGATTTATAATTATATTCTTTTTATATACTTAAAAAAGTAGTATTATTATATTTATAAAAGATATTACTATTTATTAATATATATATAAGTTTAATAGCCTTTTATTAAAGGCTAAATATTATTACTATATAGTATATACTTTTTTATTCTTAATAATTATTTAATTAAAGATACTTTTTCTTTATTATAAGATAACTTACTTTACTATTTATTATTAAAACTAGTTTATTATAATAAGTAGTAATAATTATTTATTAAGATTAATGCCTTTAAAAGCATAGCTTTAAAGCTGCTTTATTTTACTATAAAACTTATTTAACTTGTATAGTATTAATATTAATAAATATACTAGATAAATCCTTTATTAACTATATTAATTTTTAAAGTAAACTCCTTAGAAAGCCTGCTAAGTATAATTATTAACTTATTAAACTAGAATTAACTTATCTTATTTAAATTATTATAAAAAAATAAACTCTTTTTTTATAATACTATTTACTTAACTATTATATCTTTATTAATTATACTGCCCTTAAATTTATTATATATTAAAAATTATTATTAATATTTAATATTATAAAAATAAACCTTTATATTATTAATATAAATATCTTTTTTTAATATTGCTTTTTAATATTATATATTCTTAATTAACTAAATATCCTGCTTAATACTCTTTTATAGCTTTATATATTAATAATAATTTATAGTAAACCTAGGTTTAAGGCAATAATTACCTTTAATAAATATTAACTTTTATTTAACTATATATTCTTAATAATAAAAGTAATTATTTAACTTGGTCCTATTAATAGTTTATTAATAACTATATTAATAATACTAAATATACTAAGTTAATTAATTAAATCTAAGCTTAAGATTTATTAATTAATAATAATAATATCTACTCTTAATAAAGCCTTGCCTTTAAGCTTTAATTAAATAAAATGTTACTATATGTGTTTATACCAGTGTATTATTTATATATACTTAGCACTATAGTATAATTAACTCTTCGCAGGCTGATAACGAATATCATTAATCAAGCACAATGCTTATTCACAACAAACTATTTATGATTCATTGCCGTATATAATATATAGTAACTGTAAATCTATATTTATCATTGAACTGCTATTACTATATTACCTTTTATTAAATATGATTATTATTATTGATTATATTTCTAACTTGCGCTTTACCACTTATTATCCTTTATTAAAGCTAGTATTTATAACTTTATCTCCTTTTACCTTTACTATTTATTATTAATTATATATTTAAGCAAGCTTCTTTTTAATAAATTTAATATTATCCTTAATATTATTTATAAATCCCTTTAAAAAATATAGTATTTTATTAAGTTATTTTACTTACTTAATATTTATTTAAGCTAAAGTTATAATATTCTTTCTAGCTTATTATTAATTAAAGCCTCCTTTTTATTGTTATCTTTAACTATAATTAAAAATAAATTAATAACTTTTAAACTAAGGTTTTTACTTATTAAAGATATATCTTATTATAATAATAGCCTAGCACTTAATAAGCAATAGCTAGTTTAGGTTAATAAATATAATTATTAAGGCTGCTATTTATTACTATTTTTAATTAACTTAATAAGTTATTAACTATCTATACTACCTACTATTTAATCTTATTTAAATAATACCTTTATTAATTTTATTAACTACTCTTTAAATAAATTAATAACTAACTTTAAGCTATAAATATTATTTATAATTTTAAAGGAATATATTATTACCCTCTTTATTAATTAATAATAAAGCCTACCTTTAACTTTTTATATTCTTTATATCTTAATATAAAGCCTAGCTTATAATTAATTTTATTAATATAAAGTATAAGTATTAATTTAATTAATATTATGGCCAATAATATAAGTTTATTAAGCTATTGGCTTATATACTTATGTATTATAAATATAAACTGCTTAATTAATCCTATAAGTTTAGCTAGTAAAAGGTTAGCCCTTTAATTATTTATTAAAAAGGTAAACCTATATGTTTATAAACTTAACTTACACTCTTTACTAAAAGATTTACCTTATTATTTATATTATATAATTAAAGCTAGTATTAAATAAAGATAATCTATTTAAATATTCTTAATATAATACTATTTAAGCATTAATATTAAAAAGTAATAATAATAAATAATAATTTTTAAAATTAAATACCTATTAATTAAGCAGCTTTTTAATAACTACCAGCAATACCCAAGTATACTAGTTAAAATAAGATATTAAATATAATAAATAATATAATAAAGATTTATTAACTCTTAATACTTAAGTATTAATTAATAAATTTAATACTTAACTACTTATCTTTTAGCAGAGGTATCTAAGCGCTTATATATGCTTATTAATACTAATAGCTTATAAATACTAGTATTATTAATTACTATTCTCTATGCTAACTACTGCTTAATAGTTTTAATTATATACTAGATCTATAATATATATATATTATTTCCTTATTTATTTTTCAATTTTACTACCTGTAAGGAACTGGCCTTATGGCAACTATAAATAAGTATTTTAATATAAATTTATATACTGAAGGAGAAGAAGAGTCTATATATCCTTTATATTCCTTTATAATGAGTTATATACCTATAGAATAGGTATACCTTAAAAAAGGAATAGGCCTTTATAAGGCTTGGGCTAGTAATACTTTAGGTAAAGGGCTAGACCTTTATAAAGCCTGACAAAAATCAATACCTTAAGTAAGGGTTAAGCCTTTATAAAGCCTAAGTTACCACAAGGCTTAAGTAAAGCTTAAGCTTATAATATACCTTCCTTCTCTTTATATTATTTTTAAAAGAATATTTTTAGTCATTTTATTATATATATAAAATAAAGAAAAAAGGCACTCAAACTAATTAAGATGTGTCTTTTATTAATAAGAAGGTCCTTAAGGTTAAGCAGTGAGATCTTTATAATTATATTTATTATAGTGGCAGAAATTATTATATAAAGGCATAGTGCATGTGCAACAGCCCGGTTAAGAAGAGTAAAGGACTGCCCTGCCCCCTTACTATATAAAATAGCTTTATTTACTTTTTATAAAACCTTACTATTTTAAAGTTTAAATTTTTTTAAAAACCTTATTATTTTATTACTATACCTTTATAAAGATAATTAATTAATAATTATAACCCTTATTCTTAATATAATAATATGTTCGCTTATTTTTATATAAGTAATTAGCTAATTAATATAGTAATTAGTAATAAACTTACTATAAATATAGCATCCTGATAATATAAATTTAGTATTAATATATAGTAAAGATACTAAAGGGCTATTAACCTTTACCTAGTAAAGGGAAATTTTAATAATAGATATATATTTAGCCCATAATATAAACTAACTATCCTGCTATTTATATATCATAAGTAATTAATAAGTAATAATAAAATAAATAAGTATATTTTTAACTATAGCTATAGCTATTAAATTATATCTTTTAAGTAATGAAATACTTATTCTTAAGTTAAAGGATACAATTAATAATAAACTTAACATTATAGTAGGCAGCTATATAACCTATAGTGTGCTATTAATTAAGGGCAGGTATATTTCTAGTACTTGCTATAGTAAAGGTTAAGGATATAAAGGGTATTAAAGTAAAACTATTTATTAAGTTTATAGTGCCAAATAGATGATATAAATAAAAATACTTTATTCAATGACAAGTTAAGCCTTATTTAGCCTTATTTTACTTATACCCTTAATACTTTTATTATTCTAGCAGGCAATATACTATTTATAAATTAAAGAGAGTAGTATAGTAGTCCTAACTAAAGGTAATAATAAGGATAACTTAAAAGTAAAGGTAATAAATAATACAAACTATTAATGCTTTTAATATTATACTTAATATATATTTATAATCTATTAGCCCTTGTAATAAGTATTATTAACTTTATATAGTATTGTTTTAAAAAGCTTAATAATACTTTTAAAATTGCTATAAGGAACAATATTAATAACTAAGAGATATTTTATACTTTAATAAGCCTGGGCAGGCATTATAGTAATTATAAATAATAATTAAGGTAAGAGTATAATAAGCTTACTCTAGCCCCCCCTTAATAATAACTCCCCCCTTTATTATTATTAAATAATAAAGATAAAAAAAAAGACAAGTTTTATATACTAAAGAAGGAGGCTTAATATTAATAAATTAAAATAATATAGCTTTATAATAATTAATACTTATTAATATTAATATTACTAATTATACTTATATAAAGATAGTTTAAATCTTTATTAATACTTAATATATTATAGTTATTTCTTTATATAACCAAGCAGGCATTAATGCTTATTATATTAATACTACCTTTATTTATTAAAGATAATAATAATAACCTACCTGCCTTTAGTTTACTTTTTATTTAATAATAAAAACACTTTTAGTATTAATTAATTATTACTATCTTTATTAATATATTACTAAAAAAGTAGTATTAATATATATAATGCTATTTATAGTATAGTTTTATTATAGTTAGTTTAAGTTAAAAAGTGCATAGTGCCACAGGAAATAGGTTTATTAATTTATATTATACTGCCTTAAACTACTTTAAATTGTTTAATATTATAATATTTTAAAATTATTTTAATAGCTTTTATATAGGTGTATTATAGCCTGCTTATTTAACTAGCACTTAGCGCTTTTAGCTATAGCTGCAGTAATTCTTAATAGCTAGTATGCATTCTACTATATATTCTTTTACTAGCTTTACTTAACCTTTTAATTATACTTAAACTAAGCCTAGCTTAAAGTTCAATAAAACTTAGGAACAAGTAATAGGTTATAGGCAGCTCTTTTTATAAAGCTTATATAAAAAGTAAGGTAAATATTATTAAAGATATTTAGCTTTATAAGTAAAAGAAAAAAATTATTATAATAATATATTTTATATATAGTTAATTAAGTTTCTTACTAAGGCGGTTTGTTTTAATATATTATAATAATAACTATACCTTATTACTAACTTTATAATATTTTATTAAATACTATTATAATTTAGCATCTTTTTATTAATATTATTAAATAAAGGCTATTATAGCTTAAATGAAAGCTTTATACCTTTTTAAAGTAGTAGAAAAATACTATTGCCCTACCTTTTAAAAGGTAGTGCTTACTATAAAGCTTTGTCTACTTATTAAATAAAGTTAATATTAAACTTATTAAAGAGGTTGTTTAAACTTATGCTTCATATTAATAAATTCTATTTATTAAAGGCAAGCTAGCAGGCTAGTAGGTGCTTAAGCTAGTTATATTGTATAAAGGAGATTATAATATGTAAAAATAAGCTTAAACACTCTTAGTTAGCCTGCTTTATGTTATTATTAATTTAAGGGTAGTAAGCTATAAAGAGGAGTTACTTGCTTTAACTAGCTTATAAAGTATTATTTAAAAATGTCCTACTTAATTTAATTCTTTATTATTAATAATTTAAAAAAGAATTTATAAAAAAATACTACTAGCAGTCTTTAAAATACTATATATAGGCCTTTATTAATATTAAGTATATTACCTTTAGCTAAATATATTTTAATAGCTTATTTATAATAATTATAAAAAATTTTAAGTTATTATTAATCTATATTAAAAAATCTATTATAAAGTCTATAAAGATCTACTTTTAGAATCTATTTATAATAAAAAGTAGCTATAAGAGGCTCTAGCGCTATTTATATAATATATAGCTACTATAGTAATAATAATTATAAATAAACTATACTATAGACTATAATATATTATCTTAATAATAAAAGTATTAAAGTAAGTAAAAAGTAGTATTTCTCTTTAAGTATCTTACTATAAAAGAGTTATATATATATTAAATAATAATAATAATAAAGGGTTTTTAATTTAAGAGCTAAAGGCAGCCTTAATATATAAATATACTTTAAGTATTAATATTATAATCCTTTATTTACTCTTTAATTATTACTTTTTTAAAGAACTTCTATAAGCTACTATATATAGTTATTAACTACTTATTATAAAATATATCTTTAGCTATACTTTAATCTTAAAGCTTTTAAAAATAAGTATTTTAAAATAAAGTAATATTAATTAAAAAAAAGGTATTATTTTTAATAAAAATAAATAAAGGTAAGGTTAGCTTATCTTTAATTAAGTTTTATATTATAATTATAAAGATACTTAAAGGTAAAAGGACTTAGCTTACTTAAGGCTTTTTAGCTTTATTTAGTTATTAATATAAAAAGTGATAAGCTACTTTACCTATAATTTAAGATAAAATTAAAGATAGTAATTAAACTAGGAAAGGAGTTTAATACAACAGGCCTATTGCTTTAAAGATTAACTAAAGGTAAAGAAAGTACTTTAAGTTTTTATAGTTAGTATATATATAAAAAAGGTAAGCTATACTTTATAATTTAGCCTCTTAAGTATTTAAATAAAAGATAATAATAAAGAGCTTTTTATTATAAATAATATAATTTTATTTTACTAAAGAGAGAGGGGTAAAATAATATATAATTAAGTGCAAGATACTATTCTTATTAAACTAAAAAAGGCACCCCCTTAAGGCTTATTTAAATAAATCTACTTTTAAGACTATATCTTTCTTAAGATCTTATTATATTAAAACTAAATATAAAATAAAGGCAGTCTTAAGTATATTAAAGGCTATATTAGCCTTATTATTTTAGGTAAATAAGATATTTTTTTAAGTAAGCTATATAAAAGGCTTAGTAATTTATATAAAGTTAAGGATAAATTTATAATAAAGAAGTTAATAAAGCTTAAAAAGCTTTAAATACCTTCAACCTATATAAGGGGTTCTTAGTCTTTAATTATATTAATTTCATGTAAGGTTAAGGCAGATGAACTTGCTTGCTTAGATAATATAACTTAAATTGCTTAACTTTTTTATTATAAAGGCATACTTATTAATATTAATATTTAGGCTAGCTTTTATAAACTTATATAAAGGTAGCCTTAACCTTGTATATATAGTCTTTATAGCTTTTATTAAAATATATTAAGATATTTTTAAGGTAAGTTATAGTTAAATTACTAAAGGTATCTCTTAATATTTTATTAATATATTATTAAAAAGTAATAATTAGATTGCATAGCTAGATTAAAAAAATAACTAGCTACTTAAAAAGTCTAAACCTTTAAGTCTAGAATATAGTAAGGTATTCCTCCTTTTATAATTTATAACTAGTAGAAAGGCTAACTTAATATCTAACTTTATAAACTAACAAACCTTTAAAAAGGAGTAAAAGGTTTTTTTTATTAAAGGCAAGGGATAAACAATCCTGTACTATAACTTTATTTAAGGTATAGTAATTAATATAAAACCTTTAACTTTACCCTTAGCCTTTTTAATAAATAAGATAAAGGCAGCTGCTATTAAGAGGAGACTGAAGTATAGATCTAACCTTTATTTATTAACTTAGTAATTTAGCGCTAGATTTTAAAAGGTAGTCTTATAGTATATTATATAATAAATGGCAAAAAGGTAAGTCTAGGTTATACTTATTTATATCCTTAACTAGCTAGATATAGTAATTAAACTGGCTTTAGTAAAGGGGTAGCTTAAAGGCTTTGCTTTTTTATTAAGAGGTTAATAAATTTATATAGCTTAATTAAGAGATATTAATAAAAACAACACTAAAGGTTAGTTAAGACCTACAGTAAAGGAGACCTAAAGGTAATGTGGGATTTATATAATTTCTTATAAATTAATAATTAATAACGTAACCTTTATATTATAATAATATAGTTTATAATAGATTAATACTATATATATAAATCTTAAGATATATATAACTAAAGAAAGGTTATTCTATTATTAAGGTAGTTTTTAATACTATAAAGCTAGCTGCTAATCTAATAATAATTACATACTAGTTAAGGTCATATTTAAATACTTTATAGTGTCTTATTTATAACTTAAGCTTAAGATAGTATCTTTAAAAAGGCTTAAAATAATATAAAGCAGTATTAAGCACTACTACTTATTTATATTTATTATACCTTTAGTAATTTATAAGATCTTAAAAACCTATATACTTATTAATAATAATAATTAAGGTCTATATAGTAAGTAATTTATATTACTTTTATACTTAGTTTTTAAGCAGCCTTTTTACTAATAACCTTATAATAATCACACTTATTATTAATTTATATATTCCCAAATTTTTAATTATTAAAGAGTATTAATATAAAAGAAAAGGGGCTTATCTATATATTATAATATTTTTATATCTTTTTTATTATAATTAAAAAAGGTAGTTTATATTATAGCTATAGTAAGGTTAATAGGCTTTTAAGGAGGACTTAACTTAAGGGTAGGGTATTTCCTTTCCCACCCTCTTCCTCTTTTTATTCTTTTATTTACTACTGCTTAAAAGTATAAATGGCTATTAGCCTAATTACTAGCTATACTAAGGCGAGCTATAATAAAGTATATCTTAGCCTTATAGTAAATATATTTACCTTTTTAATAATATTTAGCAAGGATATTAGGCAATACTTATTAAGCCTATAGGTAATTATTTAAAGGGTTAAACTATTACTTTTTACAGCCCTATAGTTTTTATTTTAAGTATTTTTTAAATATAAAGCGCAATCTAGTAAAGTTTATATTAATTATAAAGTAAGTCCTTTTTATATTTATAGCTCTCCTAGCCTAAAGGTAGTAGCCTTTATTATAAAAATAAAACTATTCTTTAAGGTAATAAGTTTTAAGCTTTATAGTAATAGCTTAATAAGTGCTAATTATTATATAGTAGTTATTTTATAAGATGCTATATCTTGGCTATAGTTTTATATTTTTAAAAAAAGTACTTAATAAAGGCAGGCTAGCTTAATAATATTATTTTATAATAGCTTGCTAGCTAGGGTTAATTTTTATTTAAAATAAATAAAAAATATAGTAAAGGATTTATTATTATATTATATAATATATTTAAGCTTTATTTAAGTAATTTCTTAATAATAAAGGTTAGTAAATATGAATATAAAGGTATTTTAAGAATTCTTTTTAAAATATAGTTTTTAAACTTTAAAATTGAATTTATAGTATAATTATAATTAAAGAGTATATACCTTTAAGTAAGGTTTTATTATATAAAAGATAAATAGATCTTTATTAATATTAATAAACTTTTTATTAATATTAGCTTATATACTATAGTATATCTTTAGGTAAAGAATATAGTTGAGTTATTATTATAAAGGTTTTTAATTAAGAGTGGCTTGTATTAAACTGGTTTTTATATATTGCTTATATAAGGTGCAGGCAGGTTATAAAATAGGTTAGGTAAAGGCGCTTTAGGCTATTAGTTAGCTATATTCTATTATTAAGCTATTATTTATTATAGTAATATTACTTTATAATATATTATTATAACTATATATAGTAGTTTTTTTATTATAAAAGTGGCTGCTTTATTTATTAATATTAGTATTAGATTATCTTTATTTATTATTTTTAAAGTATATAAACTATAAAGGAACTAAACTTATAGTAATTATAAATAAGTATTTTAATGTAATTTATATATACTTAAGGAGAAGAAGAAGAGTTTATATATCTTTATATTCCTTTATAACTGGTTATATACCTATAGAACAGGTATACCTTAAAAAGAGGGCTAGGCCTTTATAAGGCCTAGGCTAATGTACTTTAAGTAAAGGCTGGACCTTTATAAGGCCTGGAGCTAGTAATACAACCCAGGTAAGGGTCAGGCCTTTATAGGGCCTGGGTTATACAAGGCTTAGGCAAAGCCCGAGCCTGTAACACTACCTTGTATTTTTTTTTATTCTTTTTTTTTTCTCTTTCAACCTTACTATTTTATTTACAAATACTCTATTTCTTTATAACACTCTTATCTTAATACTATAGATTTATTATTAACTATACTATTATAACTTATATATAATATAATAACTTATACTTAATACTAAAGTTATTATTATTAACCCTTAAATTATTTAATATTAATATTATAATTAACTATAAATAATACCTATATACTATAAAAGCTATTTAAGTATATTAATATTAAGTAATAAATATAATAACCTATAGCTAACAAGAGTATAAAGATCTACTTACTAACCACTAGTTTATTATAAAAAAAGCTGCTTTAAAAGCCTTTAATAACTACTACCTTTATAAATTATATTATATATACTTATCTTAATTAAAATTTATTTTTTTATATATACTATATACTAAAACCTTTAAGCTAAATAAATATATATAATTATTATTCTATTTACTATATATAAATAACTTTAAGTTTATTTATTAATAATACTACCTTTAACCTATTTATTAATATATATATACTATAGAACCTATACTTAAGCTATTAACTTACCCTTAACCTTTTTAAGTATTAGTAACTACTCCTTAATTAATAACCACTCTTTAATTAACTCTACCTTAATTCTTATTAATAATAACTATAATGCCTAGCTCTAGCTCCTTTATATTAACTCTTAATAGCTTATCTTTAATTACTAACTATAATATTACTATTTAATAGCACTATACTTAATAAAATAATATTAATACTTATATCTATACTATAATATAAATAAAGTATATTAAAATTTACTATATTATTAATAAAAACTATAATAAAGTATTATTATTATTATAAAACCTTAATAATAAAGTAACTTTAGTTATAATAATATAAAATAAGGCTTATAAAAAAATCCTAAATACCTTTAAAAATAAATTAATTACTTAAATTACTTATTAATTAATAATAATAATTACTAAGGATAGTAATTTTTTTTAAAAAGGGGTAATTATTATAATAAAGTAATAAAATGCATTAATTAGCTAGTGATATTAATTAGCTAGTGATATTAATTAGCTAGTGATATTAATTAGCAAGGGATTCTCCCTTTAAGATAGTTAATTTAAGCTTCTACATCCCTATTTTTATAACATATTATGCCAATTTACTTTTTATATTTAATAATAACCTTATAGCTATTTTATAAAAGGCTAATAATTATATATTATTTATTATATCTTATGCCTTCTTACTCTTCTTTATAACACTCTATTTCTAATAATAATCTATATTCTAGCTATAGTCTTTAAGATATAATATAAACTTAATACTATACTTACTATAGCAAGCCAAGAGATTAACTTTAGCATAATTTAGTTTTATTATATTAGTATATATCTTATATAGTAACATTTATATTGTGAATAAAACATTTTATTATATACTTAAAGTTTAATAATGTTATCTTATAATATTAATATTAAATATTCTCATTTTATTAGATTTATAACTATTAAGTTTATAATATTTATAAATAATTATTTATTTTTAAATTTATTTAATTTATTTAAAAAACTTATTTATATTGGTATTTTTCTTATTTTTATCACATTGTTTTAAATAAATTAACTTTTTTTTAAATATTAACTTTATTCATTAACCTTATATAAAGTTTTAGTTTATAATAAAATTTTAAAATATTTAAGTTTAATATTATTATAGACTTTATAATTTTAATTTTGATTCTGTTTATATATAAATTTAAATATAATTTTATAAATTAAACCTTTTATATAATTAATCTTAAAATCATTTATAAATATAGGAATCTTGGATTTTAATTTTATTATTATATAAAAAGAATATTATTATATACTATAATTTATATTTAGATACTAAATTTAAAAGTTGATAATGATATAAACTAATATTGAATATTTATTTAATATATAAATGAATTAAAGTTTCACTTTATTATAATTTAAATTCATATGTTTATTTATAGAGATAGGATTGGATTGAGGTTTTGGCCTTTTATTATATATCCTTTAATTAGGTATTATTTCTATTCTATTGGCTTTGTACTATATAATGACTCCTAAGTACTCATGATGACCATATTAGACTTAGTATTTGTCATGTCCTTCTTTATTTATTAATAAATTTTTTTATATATCATATTATTGTAATTTATATAATAATAAATAGGTATAGGTAATGATATTGCCTGTAGAATAAGGTTATCAAACCCGTTTCATTAAGAAGCGCTGGCTATGGTCCTCTGACCTTACATGACGTGCATAAGGCTGTTCTTTCTCTCTCTTTGGTTCTTCCGCCCTGCAAGTCAATTAAGATCATCATAATTCATCATCGCGTAAAGTACTTGTTTTGCTCTTTTCTTGCGAGTGAAAGCTCTATGCATTTGTTTCTCCATCCATTTACGACGTTTCGAAATACTCTCGCTGCTTTCTATAAGGAATTGAATTTTCCTAAATTTGTAATCTACCGTATCGGCGTCACAAAATGATGGAGCACATCAGCTCTGTCTCCCCTTGGGAGGGTTGCGTACACTGCCTTGTTATATGGAGTCTACATTGTTTGGGTTGTAACATATCGACTCACTTTTCATCCTCTCGCTGGTTTTCCCGGCCCAAAGCTTAGCCGCAGCATCGTATTTATCTGAGATATGGTTTGACATGATTATTGGTGGCAGTTATACAAGTAAAATTGGCGAACTGCACAAACTTTATGGTCTGAAAAAGCTGTTTTGTTGACAGGGAGAAGAGCTCTATTAATGATGACAATAGGTCCGGTGGTTCGCATCAACCCACACGAACTACACTGCAATGATCCAAAGTTTTTGGACACGTTATACCCGTCAGGCGTTAAGAACCGCGAGAAGGTTATGCGTTGGATTAACGCCTTTCCTTCAAAGTAAGGTTGACTTTATTCTATAACCATGCTATGAAACGCTAACCAAAATGACAGTCTACATGATGTCCCGTCCCCCCCAACACTTGATTCATTCCATACAGGCCCGCACTAACCAGTTCACATAGGCTATGACATTTACACGGGACCATCAACTACATCGCAAGCGGCGGGCAACGTTGATCAAGTTCTTTTCACGAAGCCGTATCTTGAAGCTCCAGGACGACATCCAGGCCAGAGTTCAGAAGTTGTGCGATAAGCTGCTGGCCTCTCGTGGAGGCAAAGGGAGCTTGGCGCAGTCAAGGTATACAATACTTTTGCGACCGATATTATCTCTGATTATCTATACGGGTGGAGCTTTAATTTCTTGGATAAATCTGGATGGGACGCCAATTACTTGGCGTCTATGGAAATGCTCGAATCAATGGCTTTTGTTAATCGCCATATTCCCTTTGTCCGAAACTTACAGCCATATGTTCCCCGTAAGTAATCGATACAATGAATTACGGCTAGGAGATGAAATATAATTAATCATATCATAGGTGGCTGGTACGACCTTTCTCGTTGGATATGTCTAAGGCTATGCAAGATATGATGATTAACGCGCAACGAGATTGACCGGATCAAGAGACTCGACAACAAGGATTTTGAAAAGCAACGTGAAACCGTGTTTTCATCGATGCTCCAATACGACCTTCCTGCATCAGAGAAATCAACAGAAAGATTGGCAGCTGATGCTGCGGTTTTATTAAATGCTGGAACCGATACGACAGCGCGTACGCTTAGTGTTTTGACATTTTACTTGCTGGATAAACCGCAAATTTGCGCTAAAGTGAGAACGGAACTCGAGACTATAGTAGAAGACCCTACACACCTGCCGCAGCAGGAAGTTCTCGAAAAGCTGCCATACCTTTCCGGTGTTATTCTTGGAAAGGTATCAGACTCAGCCTGGCGTTTCTGGAAGGATGCCTCGGTTGCACCAGATGAAGATATGGTTTACAGGGGAGTTTGGAATTCCACTGATGTCACTTATGTGATTCCACGTGGCTGGGCAATAGGCACGTCATCTCCCCTGATTCACACTCATGAGAGCATTTCCCTCAGCCTCTGGAGTTCATACCAGAAAAGATGGTTAGATGAGAATAATCATCGCCGACGAGATTTAGAAGACCACCCATTATATCCCTTTGGAAAAGGAAGCAGAGGTGTGTCTTGGCATGCAGTAAGTCTTAGAGAAAATGGAGCAACGACTATGTCAATTGATAAACTAACTTGTCTATTTAAACCTAAATTGGCTTATTGTCAGCTCTATATAGCTGTTTCAGCCATAGTTTTACAGGTTATACCACATATGGAGCTCTATAAGACAACAAAAGAAGATGCTGAGTATAATCATGATGGCATATTGGCTCGACCAAAGCCAGGTAGTAAAGGTGTAAGATTTATAGTAAAATAAAATATCTAACATATTTAAAACCTAAATTTTTAAGTTTATAATACACATTGAGTTCTCTTTTTTAATAACCGACTTTTCAGCTTTACGCTAAGATACGTCTTAAAACTTTAATATATAAATATATATATATACTTTTAATAATTATACAGCCCTAAATAAGCACTACCTATTATTAAATAACCACTACCTAGCAGCCTTTAAGCAAAAGTGTATTCTAGTAATGTTTTTCTTATAATAATTAATATCTTAATAATACCTTTTACTTATATTTTAATAATACTCCTTTCCCTACCTTTTATTATAGATTCAAGCTTTGCCTAATCTTATTAATAAAAGAAAAAGGGCTTTATTAATAAAAAGAATGAAAATAAAAGGCTTTATATAGCTAGTTAAATAAATTAATAAAGGATCTATTTAATATATACTCTTTTACTATATAATATAATTAGGTGGCTCCTGACTAGGCGCTAAGGAAGCTGTTGCACTAGCTATCCGCTTAGCCCTTCTAGGGCCAGTCCTTTATACCTTTATATTATTATTATATCTTAATAATGCCTTATAAATTAATAAATACTAACTGTTTACCTTTTAACCTCCTTTCCTTTTAAAATACTATTAACCCTTACTACCTAGTTTAAAAGTAGTTTATACTAGTTAAATAACACTATATATATAAATATTATTATTAATATATTGTATATTATTACTATTCTTATTTTTATTAATAATACTGAACTATTATACTTATATTTAAAGACTTATTTATTAATATTATTTTATTAATTAAGTAACTAATATCTTTACTTTATTATACTTAATTTAATATTTTCTCTTTTATATCTTACTTATCATATTATTATTAATATTATTATTAATTAATAAACTTCTAGTTAATAGCTTTATTTCTTTAGCTTAAATTAATTATTTACCTTATGTTAGATATATTTAGCTTTTAAAGGCTGTTAGGGGATAATTAAGGCTGCAGCAAGATAATAGCGCAGGCTTTATACCTTAATAAAGAGAAACCCTAGCCTTAAGCCCTTAATCTTAAGCTAAAAGAGGAATATATTTATAAAAGACTGAGTAATTAAATAAAAACATAGAAAGAGATTAAAGAGTAATATAATTATTATATTATCTCTATATTTAGTAATAACTTTATAGCTATTTTATAAAAGATTAATAATTATATATTACTTATTATATTTTATATTTTTTTAATCTTTTTTATTATCTTTATCTTTAATAAATTAATCTTTTTATTTTTATAAAAATAAAGAGAGATTATTAAAAACAAATAATAAAAAACTTAAGTATATTATTAATATCAAATTATTAATAAAAAGCTAATAAGTATATAATTAAACTTTAAAAATATTACTTTTTAAAATAAAAAGATATTTTAATTAAAGAACCTTAGTTTATAAAAATAAAGAAATATAATAATTTATCTTTTTTAATATTATAAACCCTTACTTTAAAAATAATAAATTAATAAAAAAAGTATAAAATAATTAAATATTTTATATTTAATTAAAGTAAAAAAGCTTTAAACCTTAAACTTATCTTTTTAACTTAAAAAATATTTAAAAAAAGTAGTATAACTTAATATAAATTAAGCTTTAATTACTTAAAATAAAGTTTAAAAAAAAATTATAAATAAAACTCTAGATATATATTATAAACTTTAAAAGTATTTTTAAACTTAATAAAGATAAGTTTAATAATAAAGTTTATAAAGTTTAATATATAAATAACTACTTAAAAAATAATATATGAAAATATAATAAACTTTTGCTTTAATTAAAAAATAAAAAGTATTTAATTAAATTATATATAATTAATACCTTAAGTAATATAAAGATAATATTATAAAAAAGTATTTATAGCTTTAAAAATAATAATAAAGTTAAATACCCTTTATTAATTATTAAAGATAGGGGTTATAGAGAAGAATTGAGAAAAAGCATAAGATATAATATATTAGTAGTATATAGCTATTAGCCTTTTATAAAATAATTATAAAGTTATTACTATATATAAAGGTAGTATAATAACTATATTAATCTTTAATCTTTTTTAACTTTTTATTTAATTAATTAGTTTTTTATAAATATATTCCTTTTTTTAGCTTAAGATTAAAGGCTTAAGGGTAGGGTTTTTTTTTATAAAGGTATAATGCTTGTATTATTATTTTATTATAGCTTTAATTATCCTTTAATAAATTACCCTTTTTTTTATAAAAATACCTTTATTATTGTTTTATAAAATAGCTTTTTTTTTCTTTATTATTAATCTTTAATAATATTACTATATAATTATTATTTCTTTACTTTTTAATATTTATAATATTAACTTATTTTTTTTAACCTTATTTTTTTAGCCTTATCTTTATTAAGTAATAATCTTTTTTTCTTAATTATAGCCCTTAAGTATACCTTTTTTTTAAAAGCATTAACTTAATACTACCTTACTTTAAATTTATTACTACCTTACTTTAACCTTTTTATAGCTTTTTTTTTTAAATAATATCTTTATTTTTAACTATAGTTTATAAATATATCTTTTTTTTAAAAGCACTGCTTTAATATTATTAATTTATTAAAAAGTCTTATTACTTTTTAATTTTTTATTTTATATTATACTTTTTTTTATAATATATTATTTATAAAGTTAAAGCAATATATTTATATATTTTTTTATTTAAATAATCTTTTTATTTAATATAATAAAGTTATTTATAATATAATATTTATAATTAATAATATTTTTAATTTTAAATATTTCTTTAATAAAAAAGGGTAATTTATTAGCTTAATTAATATATTATCTTTACTATATAAAACTCTTTAAGATTTATAATATTAAAGATATTATATATTTATATTAATAATATTAATTATAGTTTATAAATAAGGCTGCTTATTTTAATAATTTTTTAATTTAATAAAAGTTTTATATACTTTTTATTAACTTTTATTAAGTTAATATAGATTGTTATTAGTACTTAATAAAGATTAAAACTTAATTATTAACCTTAAATAACTTCTTTATATAGCCTTTATTATATTATTTATTATATAACTTATTAATACTTTTATAATACCTTTTTATTTAATATAACTTTTATATTAATTATCTTTTTTTATTATTGCTTGTTGTTATTGATGTAGATAGAGCTGATCTTAAGCCTATAGGTCTATACCCTTTTGCCTAGCTTATATAACTCATTTATAACTAAACTAAATACTTTACTACTTTATATTAATATAGTAATATTAACCTTTATAATATATTTATTTATAAAATAATTTAATTTATTATTTAGCTACTTACTTTAAATAACCTTTAAATAAAAATTATTATTAATTAATCTTTAAGATTAATAAAAACTATTTAAAGTTAGCTATTTTAACCTTAAATCTATAGATAATATAACTATAAATAATAGCATTATTTAGAATTAAGTTAATAACTTTATTATAAATATTTATAATAATATAATAATACTTAATTAAATAAGCTATATCTACTTTAACTTTCTTTAATTATTATAAAGGTCTACCCTTACTTAATAAGTATTAATCCTTTAATAATATAAAAAAGACTTAATAAAATCCTTTATTAATAATTAAATTAATACTTTATAATAATAATTTTAACTAAACTAAATAAATACTATAGTATAACTTAATAAATTATATTATACTAAATAAAATTATAAAAAAAATATAAATATTAAAGAATAAGCTATAAAATTTTTTTAAATTATATAAATAGCTAGTTTTTAATTTATTTAATAGTAATTATTATAACTTTACCTTTATTTTAATTTATTTTTTATAAATTAATATTTAAATTTATTAAATAAATTTATATTAATAAATATCTTAAATACCTTGGAAAAAAATAAATTATATATTTTATTATATTTTATAATAATAATTTTAATAATAATATAATTTATTATTAAGTATTATTAACCTTTTTTCTTATTATATTTTATATTAATACCCTTACTTTATACTTTAATATTAATTAAAATAATATAGATAATTAATAAAATTTTAATTAAAATATATAAGGTTGCTTAATTAAAATTTACTTATATAACTTAATAAACCTTACTTAATAACTTTTTTTAAAAAACTAAGGTAAAAACTAAAACCTTTATTATAAAGATAGCTATAATTATAATAATATTTATTAAAAATAGTTTTAAAAAAATAGCTAGTATTATAATAAATAGCCTTTTAACTTTAATAAATATTACTTTTATTATTAAGTATTAAATAAAGGTTAAGTAAATTTTAACTAAATTAACTTAAAGGATATATATATAGCTATTAATAATAATTAAGCTATAAAAGTAAAGAAAAAATTAAAAAAATAAGGTTATTAATTAATAAAAAAATTTAACCTTATTAATAATAAAAAAGCTTATATAGCTTTAAATAAAGCCCTATTTATTTATATTTACTCTTTAAATATAATTAAATATCTTAACTTATTTATAAAACTTATCTTTTTATTTAAACTTAATAAAAGGTAGTTTATCTTAAATAAAACCTTACTTAATTATACTTATTATAAATATAATATTACTTTTACCTTTTATACTAGACTTATAAAATATATTTTTTTAAATAACTATACCCCTTTTAAGCCTTTAAGATTAAGATTATTAACTAGTTATAAATAATACCTTACCCCCTTTAATAAGCTAAACTTAATACTTAAGATTAATATAATAAATTCTATAATAAATACTACCTAAGATAGTTACTATACCTTTTAACTTAATTAAGTAATTAAAGCTTAAAAAATAAATTAACTTATTAATATACTATAATATAAATATACTTAAGTTTAAATTAAGTTTAGCCTTAATAATAATAAGCTAATTATTATTATTATTAATACAGGCTATTTAAATATAATTATTAATAAAGATTAGATTAAATAATACTTATTAAATATAGAATTCTTTACTCTTAATAAACCTAATATTATAAATATAGTTAATAGCCTGGTTATATTAACTTAAAAAGTATAATTTAACTTTTATATAATAAGAAAAGTTAATCCTGCATTAATTTATATTTATTATTATACTAAGGTATAGGTAAAATTAAACCTTTATTTAAACCTACTTATTAATATAAACTTCCTTAATAAATATAGCATTAACTGTATAATCTTAAAATAAAGCTAACTATAGCTTTAGTATACTATACTAAAGTCTTTATTAAAATACTTTATAAATTAAAACTTATTTATTAATATATTATAATCTTTAAGATAATAATAATACCTTTATACTCCTTTATATATATTATAATATACTATATATACTTAAATAACTTAGATCTATACTATAACTAATGCTTATACTATTTTATATTAAGTATTAATAAGGTAGTAGATTATATTTATACCCTTTAAATACTAAAAGTTAATGCAATAATAAGTTAAGTTATAGTTATTAATAGTTTAAATAAACCCTTAATACTTTATAAATAATAATAAGTAGGCTTATTAAAAGACTTTAATAATAATTAGTATTTTTATATATTTATAGAATAAATAAATATATTATTAATATATAGTTAAACTATACTTATTAATAATTAAGTAGAATTAAAAATCCTCTAGTTACTTAATATAGCCCTTAATAATAATATCTTATAAAATATTATTAACTATAAAAAGGTTTAACTATATAATTACTTAATATACTTAAATAAATACTATTAAATAGTATCTACCTATATATAGTTAATAAATAAAAGGTAATTGCTTTTTAAGTTATTATTTTATAATATAATATATAGTATAATAAAAGTATTATACCTTTATTAAAATATAAAAAAATATATATTAATCTAGTAGAAAATTAGTAAAACTAGAAAACTACTACTAGGCTATATTTATTAAGTATAGATAATTATAAATTCTTTAATATTACTATAAATAACCTTTATATATAAAGATATATAACTTAAATAAAGCAACCTACTTTATTTAAATACCCTATCTTTATTATTTAATATATTATTAATAGCTAAAGAAAAGGCTATATAATAATTAACTTAAGGCAACTTAATAAAATAACTATTCTAGATATTTATTTAATCTTATCTTAAGAAGAGATTATTATTATAATTTATAATAAAAAATATATTATAATACTAAATACTTTAGCTTTTTTTTATTAACTCTTTATTTACTTTAAGTATAAAGACTATATAGTTTTTATTAGCTTAAGAGGATTAGAAATATTATATATTATTATTATAAAGTTTAAAAACAGCCTAGCATTTACTTAAAGATTTATAAATTAAAAACTATATTTATACTACTACTTTATTTAAGTATATATTAATAATATTATAATAATTAGTAATATTTTTAAATAATATTATAATTATCTTTATATTATCTTTAAACTATTTAACAGCCTCTAGCTTATTATTATACTTAAGAAATCTTTTATTAACTACTCTTTAGTTAACTTTTTAAGATTTTATATTAATGCCTTAAGATTATTTATAATTAATAAATATATTAAAGCTATTTTTAAAATTAAAATATTTATTAATTTTATAACCCTTAGAATATACTTTAATATAGCTTTATTTTTATAATATTTTATTTATAACTTTTAATAAAAAGCCTAGCTACTTAAACAATATAAAACCTAATTATTAATAAGTTTATAATAAGAAGGCTAGAAAATTAATAAAATAAATAAAAAAGTATAATACTTGAAGTTATTAAAAATTAAATTTATACCTTTAATTATTAAGCTAGAATTATTTTATATTCTATAAGATTACTTTATAATAAAGCTTTAACTATATTATTATAATTTAAATAAACTACTCTTTTTAAAGATTAATATTAATAATTAAAGTATAAAAACCTTTTTTTATATTAAAGGTAATATTTAAAAAAAAATTATATTAAAAAATATAATTAATTATATTCTTTAATTATTTACTATTTAAATCTAAGTAATAATATAAATTAATAAAACTAGAGTTAATATACCTAGTTTAGGCATACTATTTACTATAAATAATAATATAGTTATTTACTATATTTATTAAAGTCTTTATAGATTATATAGTAATAAAAAGTATATTAAAGTATACTATAATAAAAACCCTAAACCTTTTTAAAGTAAACTATTAACTTATAATAGTTTTTATTTATCTTAACTAATTTTATTTTAAAATTTACTATATTTTTAATAAATTTAATTCTATCTTTAATACCCTTTTTAAATTACTTACTTTAAATAATATATAATACTAGGCTATATAAAAAATACTTAACTTTTATAAAGTACTTAATAAATTAAATAATATAATATTAAATATATATTATATAATATACTACTTATATATTAACTTTATACTTAAATACTAACTTATTACAGGATATAATAAAGATATATATTATTAAAAAATTTTAAACCTTTTAATAAAAAATAATAAATATACTTTAATAAATAAAAAACCTATTATATTATTATTTAGCTTAAAAGATAAACTCTTATATAAGATAAAACTTAATAAGCAGTAAAAACTTTATATTTTATTAAATTATTTTAAAATTATATTTAATATAGCTTATAATAAATAATTCTATATAAGTCTATTTAAAATAATAAGTATATTAAATAATTTAAATATTTAATACTTTATAAAGTATATTTATAAATATATTAATTACTGCTTAATATATATTAAAAACAAGATAAATAAAAATAAATTAAATAATAAACTATAGCTAATTTTAACCTTATTATAACTATACTATATTATTATAATAGACTTTATTATTTAATTATTTATAATAAAGAGAAGAATATTTTAATAATTATTAAACTATTTTTATAACCTTAATGCCTTATTTATAGTAATATATAAGTAGTTTAAAAAGATTATTTTAATATTAGGCTTAATAAGGTATACTATAGTATAGTAAGGTATAGTGCTACTTTATACTTTATTACTTTATAATTAAGGTATTTTAAAAATCTTTATAATTAATAAAATCTTAAAATTTATATTAAACTTTTAAAGAAGGTTATTTATAGCCTTAAATATAAAGTTTATATTTAGTATTTTATACTACCCTTAGATTAATAAAGTATTAAAAAAAAACTAAATTATTGAAATAGCTATATAATACTATATAGCTACTTTAAATATACTATAGATCTATATTATACCTACTTTATAATTTTACTTAAATAACTTTATTAATTTATTTATTAATAAAATACTAAATAAGCTAGTATTAGGCTTTAAGCTTAATAAAGTAATAAATACTTTTAAAAAGGATATATAGCTAGATTAAGATATACTTAATACCTTAAGATAGCTTTATATAAAGAATGCTAAATACTTAGTTAATAAAGTATTTATAATAGCTAAATAATACTATAATTAATACTATAAAGTACTTTACTTTAATATTAATAATAAGGTTTACTTAATACTATACTATAATTACTTATTGCTTAAAAAGCCTTTATAAAAATAATTACCTTAAAGGGCAAGACTTTTTAAAATTATTAAATAGATTAAATCCCTAGCCTATAGACTAGCCTTGCCTATAGCTTAGTAAATCTATAATATAGTATTTATAATATACCTTTCCTCTATATTATAAAGACTAGATCTATATAACTAAATATTATTAATACTAGAATGTATTTAAATAAATAATAAAAAATACTATAAGATAAAGAAAATTATTAAGTAATGCATTACTTAATAATTATACTAGCTATAAATTAAATACTTAATAAAGTAATAAAATTATAGCCTTAAGGATAATTAATAAAAAAAAAAGTAAGATTAAT
The DNA here is from genome assembly GCA_020631695.1 of Trichoderma cornu-damae. Taxonomy (NCBI): domain Eukaryota; kingdom Fungi; phylum Ascomycota; class Sordariomycetes; order Hypocreales; family Hypocreaceae; genus Trichoderma; species Trichoderma cornu-damae. Next base: position 6,399,132 of record CM036090.1, on the reverse strand, counting down.
ATAAATAATTAAAAAATTGATTTATAAATATAAAAAGGTATATTTAATAAATAGTTTACTAGATATGCTATAAATTATAAATATTACTTTAATTTTTAAAATAAATATTTAAATTATTTTATTAATAACTAGGCTAAAGGTAAAAATACTATAGCTAAATTACTAGCTATTACTAGATTTACTACTGAATTATTAATTAATAATTAATTTATTATTAACTTACTTTATATTTATTACTTTCTTTTTTATTTTAAGTAAGTTTTATTACTTTATATTATTTCTTTACTTATTTATAAAGTCCTAGCCTTTTTTTAAAACCTTTTACTTTTTTTTTATTTTTTTATACTTTTAACTTTATTTATCCTCTTTACCCTTTTTATTCTTAATATTAATACTAACCTTACTTACCTCTATAGCTTCTTTATTTTAATATATTAAGCTAACTACCTTAATAAAATCTTTAGCTTACTTTAATAAATAAAGCCCTCTTTATATACCCTTTTTACTTTATAAAATAATATATAATATTAAGATTAAACTAAATATAACCTTTATTAAAAAGCAAGCAGTTTATTATACTTTAATATAAAATACCTTTAAAATAATAAGTATAAACCTTATTAATTATCTAAACTGCTTTAATTAATATATAAAAAAGGCTATCTTAATCTATATATTTTATATTACTATATAAAGTAATTAAGGTAAATATAAAGACCTTAATATTAAAATAAATATTATTTAATATTACTATAATACTATAAAACTCTATTACTGCCTAGTAGTATTATTTATTATAACTATACTATATATTAAAAAACTTATCTTAATTAATATTATAAGATATAATAAAGTTACTTAAGCTATAACTTATTTAAAAATATTTAACTTTTATTAAATAATAATCTAATATTATAAAAAATATCTTTATTAAATAATCTATATTAACTAACTTTATAAACCATTAGTAAGCTATTTAATAAATAATAATAATAAATAAGTAATAATAATAAATATTACTTTATTAAAGGTAAGCCTTAAAGTAACTTTATATACCTTTAATAAATTAAATAAAGCCCCTTTTTTTAACTAGTTAAGATTTATTAAATTACTTAACCTTTTTTAAATTAATTAAGTTAATTATATAACTATAATAATTAAATAAAAATATACTATTCTTTAAATAAAGGCTTATACTACCTTTAAATTAATCCTTTAACCTTTAATAAATAGTAGTTATTTACCTTAATCCCTTACTAACCTTATTACCTTAAAATAACTTAAGGTACTTAAAGCCTATAAAAAAGCAATAATTAATCTTTAAGCTATATACCTAAAAGACTTTAAAATTATAGCTTTTTAGCCTTAAGTATAAAAAAACTTATTTATATATAATTAAACTATATTAATAAAATTAAAGATATTATTAATATAGTTAAACCACTTAGCTTACTTAATATAGTATAATATAAAGAAGTAAGGATTATAAAACTATAATTACTTATTAATAAAAAAGCTAAACCTTTTTTATAAAATCTTTTAAAAGCAAGATTAATAAAGTATTAATATAATCTTTTATTATAAGTTAAACTACTTTTTAAACATAGTTAGTTAAGCTATAGACTGCTTTAATAATTAATAATATTAATAAAATAAAAAAACTTAAAAAAACCTTTATAAACTTAATACTACTATAATAATAATAATACTTAAACTTTAATAAACTATAAACTAGGTTAAGACAAGCTAATAAACTCTTTTTAAGGCCTAGTTAAAAATAAATAAAAACATATTATTAAATATATTAAATAACTTAAAGAATAAATAATTTAAAGACTTAAATAAGTATAAATTTAATAAAGAGGTATTTATTTAAAATAAATAAAGTATTTATAAAAAAATAGTTATTAAAGTATAGGTATATATAGGTATATATAGATATATATAGTATTAATTAATATAGTATAGTATAGTAAAGGATAATTAAATAATATAGTATAGTATAGTATAGATTATACTATACTGTATTATATATATAAAGTAGACTAGTAGCTATTAAAAAGAAGGGAGGAGAATTAACTATTATTAAATAGAACCATATAACACTACCTAAACTATAGCTACCTTATAAGCAAGAAAAAGTTAATAATTAAGCAGGTTGCTTAATTAAAGATATTATTACTATATAATTTTATAATTAAATATTATTTAAAAAAAAAGAATTTTATAAATATACTCTTTAAAAGATTAAACTATTATAATAAAAAAGAAGAAAGAAAGTAGCTAGATAGTAATTACTTAGCTATATTTATAAAATAATTCTTAATAATTAGTTATAATAATTATAATTTTAAAGGCATTTATAAGGCTAGTATAGCTATATTAAAGAGGATTATAAATAGTTATATACCCTTAAGACCTAGATATAACTTAAATATTAGGTTATTATTAATATTAATTCTTTAAGTTAAGAGGGTTTTAATTATAATTAAGTAAATAGCCTGCCTTTAGTATATATCTTTAAGGATTTTAATTATAAATAAGCAAGTAGTTTATAAAAGCACTACTATAATATAATAAAAAGATTATAAAATATTTATAAAGGCTTTTTTTTAATATAAAAAAAAAATACCTTAATTAAAAAATTAAAGTTAATAAAAATAATTAAATATAATATTATTAATAAAAATTATATATATAATTAAATAATTAATAATAATTAATTACTTTATTATAAAAGGTAAGTATTTATCCTTTTTAATATAAAAAAAGAGATTTTAATATTATTTTATAATAACCTAATAGCTAGGCATTAAAGAGTTAATAAAACCTTAATAAAAATTACTAAAACTTATTATTAAAAAGGTTTATAAATTAATATAAAAAGATATATTAATATATATATAATTTATTAAATAAATAAAGCAAGATATTATTTATTATATAATAAGTTAACTATATTATTAATGCTTATAAAATTATAAAAAAAGATTATAATAGATTTTATTATAAGGCTGCTTAAGGTAGTCTATAAGAAATAAATATATAATTTAATGCTTATAATAATAAACTATTTTATAAAGTATACTATTTATATACTATACTTAAAGAATATTATTAATAAAAGATTTATAATAAAGTTTTTATATTATATCTTTTAACCTTATAGTATATTAAAGAGAATTATTTTTAATAAAGGCAGTATATTTATAAATGCTTTTTAATAATCCTTTTATTATTTTATTAATTATAAGCAGTGACTTATTATAGTATTCTACCTTTAGATTAATAGCTAGATTAAATAATAAAATTAAAACCTTAAGTACTATTTATAAGCCTTTTATAATAAAGACTAGCTAGATTAAGTTAAATAGTTATTATTTATTAAGTTTATATATAATATTATTAAGTATTTAATTATTAATAAAGTATTTATATTTTTATTTTTAAAATATAACCTAGCCATATTAAAGATTTATAAAATTAAACTTAACTATATAAACCAGACTACTTTAAATAAAATTAATAAGATAATTAATATAAAAAAGTATATTATAAAAATATTATAAAATATTAATAAGTTATATAATAAATAATATAATAAAGGCTATATAAAGAAGTTATTTAAGGTTAATAATTAAGTTTTAATCTTTATTAAGTACTTAAATCTATATTAACTTAATAAAAAGTTAATAAAAAAGTATATAAACTTTTATTAAATTAAAAAAATTATTAAAATAAGCAGCCTTATTTATAAACTATAATTAATATTATTAATATAAATATATAATATCTTTAATATTATAAATCTTAAAGAGTTTTATAGTAAAGATAATATATTAATTAAGCTAATAAATTACCCTTTTTTTATTAAAGAAATATTTAAAATTAAAAATATTATTAATTATAAATATTATAGCTATAAATAACTTTATTATATTAAATAAAAAGATTATTTAAATAAAAAAAATATATAAATATATTGCTTTAACTTTATAAATAATATATTATAAAAAAAGTATAATATAAAAATAAAAATTAAAAAGTAATAAGACTTTAATAAATTAATAATATTAAAGCAGTGCTTTTAAAGAAAATATATATTTATAAACTATAGTTAAAAGTAAAGATATTATTTTAAAAAAAAGCTATAAAAAGGTTAAAGTAAGGTAATAATAAACTTAAGGTAAGGTAGTATTAAGTTAATATTTTTTAAAAAAGGGTATACTTAAGGGCTATAATTAAGAAAAAAAGATTATTACTTAATAAAGATAAGGCTAAAAAAAAATAAAGTTAAAAAAAATAAGTTAATATTATAAATATTAAAAAGTAAAGAAGTAGTAATTATATAGTAATATTATTAAGGATTAATAATAAAAAAGAAAAAAAGCTATTTTATAAAATAATAATAAAGGTATTATTATAAAAAGGGGGGTAATTTATTAAAGGATAATTAAGACTATAGTAAGATAATAATACAGGCTTTATACCTTTATAAAAAAAAACCCTAGCCTTAAGCCTTTAGTCTTAAGCTAAAAGAGAAAATATATTTATAAAAGGCTAATTAATTAAATAAAAAGCTAAAAAAAGGTTAAAGATTAATATAGTTATTATATTATCTTTATATTTAATAATAGCCTTATAGCTATTTTACAAGAGGCTAATAGCTATATACTACCTATTATATCTTATGCTTTTTCACTCTTCTCTATAACCCCTATCTTTAATAATTAATAAAGGGTATTTAACTTTATTATTATTTTTAAAGTATAAATACTTTTTTTTATAATATTATCTTTATATTACTTAAGGTATTAATTATATATAATTTAATTAAATACTTTTTTATATTTTTAATTAAAGTAAAAAGTTTATTATATTTTTATATTATTTTTTAAGTAGTTATTTATATATTAAACTTTATAAACTTTATTATTAAACTTATCTTTATTAAGTTAAAAATACTTTTTAAAGTTTATAATATATATCTAGAGTTTTATTTATAATTTTTTTTAAACTTTAAATTAAGTAATTAAAGCTTAATTTATATTAAGTTATAAATTTACTTTTTTTTAAATATTTTTTAAGTTAAAAAGATAAGTTTAAGGTTTAAAGCTTTTTTACTTTAATTAAATATAAAATATTTAATTATTTTATACTTTTTTTATTAATTTATTATTTTTAAAGTAAGGGTTTATAATATTAAAAAAGATAAATTATTATATTTCTTTATTTTTATAAACTAAGGTTCTTTAATTAAAATATCTTTATTTTAAAAAGTAATATTTTTAAAGTTTAATTATATACTTACTAGCTTTTTATTAATAATTTATATTAATAATATACTTAAGTTTTTTATTATTTTACCTTTAATAATCTCTTTATCTTTATAAAGATAAAGAGATTAATTTATTAAAGATAAAGATTATAAAAAAAAGTAAAAAAATATAAAATATAATAAGTAATATATAATTATTAACCTTTTATAAAATAACTATAAAGTTATTATTAAATATAAAGATAATATAATAATTATATTAATCTTTAACCTTTTTTTAACTTTTTATTTAATTAATTAGCCTTTTATAAATATATTCCTTTTTTTAGCTTAAGATTAAGGGCTTAAGGCTAGGGTTTCTCTTTATTAAGGTATAAAGCCTGCGCTATTATCTTGCTGCAGCCTTAATTATCCCCTAACAGCCTTAAAAAAAGCTAAATATATTTACTATAAAGTAAATAATTAATTTAAGTAAGTAGTAAAAAGCTATTAACTAAAAGTTTATTAATTAATAATAATATAAATAAAGTAAATAAAAAATAAAAAAAAATTAAATTAAGTATATTAAAGTAAAAATATTAATTACTTAATTAAAAAAATAATATAAGTAAATAAGTCCTTAAGAGTAAGTATAATAGTTCAGTATTATTAATAAAATAAAGAATAGTAATAATATATTAATATATTAATAATAATATTTATATATATAGTGCTATTTAACTAGTATAAACTACTTTTAAACTAGGTAGTAAGGGTTAATAGTATTTTAAAAGGAAAGGAGGTTAAAAGGTAAACAGTTAGTATTTATTAATATAAGGCATTATTAAGATATAATAATAATATAAAGGTATAAAGGACTGGCCCTAGAAGGGCTAAGCGATAGCTAGTGCAACAGCCTTTAGCGCCTAGTCAGGCGCTACCTAATTATATTATATAGTAAAAGAGTATATATTAAATAGATCCTTTATTAATTTATTTAACTAGCTATATAAAGCCTTTTTATTTTATTCTTTTTATTAATAAAGCCCTTTTTCTTTTATTAATAAGATTAGGCAAAGCTTGAATCTATAATAAAAGGTAGGGAAAGGAGTATTATTAAAATATAAGTAAAAGGTATTATTAAGATATAAATATATTATAAGAAAAAACATTACTAGAATACACTTTGCTTAAAGGCTGCTAGGTAGTGGTTATTTAATAATAGGTAGTGCTTATTTAGGGCTGTATAATTATTAAAAGTATATATATATATTTATATATTAAAGTTTTAAGACGTATCTTAATGCAAAGCTGAAAAGTCGGTTATTAAAAAGAGAACCCAATGTGTAATATAAACTTAAAAATTTAGGTTTTAAATATGCTAGATATTTTATTTTACTATAAATCTTACACCTTTACTACCTGGCTTTGGTCGAGCCAATATGCCATCATGATTATACTCAGCATCTTCTTTTGTTGTCTTATAGAGCTCCATATGTGGTATAACCCGTAAAACCATGGCTGAAACAGCTATATAGAGCTGACAATAAGCCAATCTAGGTTTAAATAGACAAGTTAGTTTATCAATTGACATAGTCGTTGCTCCATTTTCCAAGACTTACTGCATGCCAAGACACACCCTGCTTCCTTTTCCAAAGGACATAATGTAGGCCTCTAAATCTCGTCGGCGATGATTATTCTCATCTAACCATCTTTCTGGTATGAACTCCAGAGGCTGAGGGAAAATGCTCTCATGAGTGTGAATCAGGGGAGATGACGTGCCTATTGCCCAGCCACGTGGAATCACATAAGTGACATCAGTGGAATTCCAAACTCCCCTGTAAACCATATCTTCATCTGGTGCAATGCGAGGCATCCTTCCAGAAACGCCGTGGCTGAGTCTGATACCTTCAAGAATAACACCGGAAAGGTATGGCAGCTTTTCGAGAACTTCCCAAGGTGGCAGGTGTGTAGGGTCTTCTACTATAGTCTCGAGTTCCGTTCTCACTTTAGCGCAAATTTGCGGTTTATCCAGCAAGTAAAATGTCAAAACACTAAGCGTACGCGCTGTCGTATCGGTTCCAGCATTTAATAAAACCGCAGCATCAGCTGCCAATCTTTCTGTTGATTTCTCTGATGCAGGAAGGTCAGATTGGAGCATCGATGAAAACACGGTTTCACGTTGCTTTTCAAAATCCTTGTTGTCGAGTCTCTTGATCCGGTCAATCTCGTTGGGTATGTTAATCATCATATCTTGCATAGCCTTAGACATATCCAATGAGAAAGGTCGTACTAGCCACCTATGATATGATTAATTATATTTCATCTCCTAGCCGTAATTCATTGTATCGATTACTTACGGGGGAACATATGGCTGTAAGTTTCGGACAAAGGGAATATGGCGATTAACAAAAGCCATTGATTCGAGCATTTCCATAGACGCCAAGTAATTGGCGTCCCATCCAGATTTATCCAAGAAATTAAAGCTCCACCCGTATAGATAATCAGAGATAATATCGGTCGCAAAAGTACTGTATACCTTGACTGCGCCAAGCTCCCTTTGCCCACGAGAGGCCAGCAGCTTATCGCACAACTTCTGAACTCTGGCCTGGATGTCGTCCTGGAGCTTCAAGATACGGCTTCGTGAAAAGAACTTGATCAACGTTGCCCGCCGCTTGCGATGTAGTTGATGGTCCCGTGTAAATGTCATAGCCTATGTGAACTGGTTAGTGCGGGCCTGTATGGAATGAATCAAGTGTTGGGGGGGACGGGACATCATGTAGACTGTCATTTTGGTTAGCGTTTCATAGCATGGTTATAGAATAAAGTCAACCTTACTTGGAAGGAAAGGCGTTAATCCAATGCATAACCTTCTCGCGGTTCTTAACGCCTGACGGGTATAACGTGTCCAAAAACTTTGGATCATTGCAGTGTAGTTCGTGTGGGTTGATGCGAACCACCGGACCTATTGTCATCATTAATAGAGCTCTCTCCCTGTCAACAAAACAGCTTTTTCAGACCATAAATTTTGTGCAGTTCGCCAATTTTACTTGTATAACGGCCACCAAGAATCATGTCAAACCATATCTCATATAAATACGATGCTGCGGCTAGCTTTGGGCCGGGAAAACCAGCGAGAGGATGAAAAGTGAGTCGATATGTTGCCAACCCAACAATGTAGACTCCATATAACAAGGCAGTGTACGCAACTCCCTCCCAAGGGGAGACAGAGCTGATGTGCTCCATCATTTTGTGACGCCGATACGGTAGATTGGCAAATCTAGGAAAATTCACCTTCTTATAGAAAGCAGCGAGAGTATTTCGAAACGTCGTAAATGGATGGAGAAACAAATGCATAGAGCTTTCACTCGCAAGAAAAGAGCAAAACAAGTACTTTACGCGATGATGAATTATGATGATCTAATTGACTTGCAGGGCGGAAGAACCAAAGAGAGAGAAAGAACAGCCTTATGCACGTCATGTAAGGTCAGAGGACCATAGCCAGCGCTTCTTAATGAAACGGGTTTGATAACCTTATTCTACAGGCAATATCATTACCTATACCTATTTATTATTATATAAATTACAATAATATGATATATAAAAAAATTTATTAATAAATAAAGAAGGACATGACAAATACTAAGTCTAATATGGTCATCATGAGTAATTTAGAGTCATTATATAGTACAAAGCACTAGAATAGAGCTAATACCTAATTAAAGGATATATAATAAAAGGCCAAAACCTCAATCCAATCCTATCTCTATAAATAAACATATGAATTTAAATTATAATAAAGTGAAACTTTAATTCATTTATATATTAAATAAATATTCAATATTAGTTTATATCATTATCAACTTTTAAATTTAATATCTAAATATAAATTATAGTATATAATAATATTCTTTTTATATAATAATAAAATTAAAATCCAAGATTCCTATATTTATAAATGATTTTAAGATTAATTATATAAAAGGTTTAATTTATAAAATTATATTTAAATTTATATATAAACAGAATCAAAATTAAAATTATAAAGTCTATAATAATATTAAACTTAAATATTTTAAAATTTTATTATAAACTAAAACTTTATATAAGGTTAATGAATAAAGTTAATATTTAAAAAAAAGCTGGCATTTATTTAAAACAATGTGATAAAAATAAGAAAAATACCAATATAAATAAGTTTTTTAAATAAATTAAATAAATTTAAAAAATAAATAATTATTTATAAATATTATAAACTTAATAGTTATAAATCTAATAAAATGAGAATATTTAATATTAATATTATAAGATAACATTATTAAACTTTAAGTATATAATAAAATGTTTTATTCACAATATAAATGTTACTATATAAGATATATACTAATATAATAAAACTAAATTATGCTAAAGTTAATCTCTCTTGGCTTGCTATAGTAAGTATAGTATTAAGTTTATATTATATCTTAAAGACTATAGCTAGAATATAGATTATTATTAGAAATAGAGGTTATAAAGAAGAGTAAGAAGGCATAAGATATAATAAATAATATATAATTATTAGCCTTTTATAAAATAGCTATAAGGTTATTATTAAATATAAAAGTAAATTGGCACAATATGTTATGAAAATAGGGATATAGAAGCTTGGATTAACTATCTTAAAGGGAGAATCCCTTACTAATTAATATTACTAGCTAATTAATATCACTAGCTAATTAATATTACTAGCTAATTAATATATTTTATTACTTTATTATAATAATTACCCCTTTTTAAAAAAAAATCACTATCTTTAATAATTATTATTATTAATTAATAAGTAGTTAATTAATTAATCTATCTTTAAGGGTATTTAAGATTTTTTTATAAGCCTTATTTTATATTATTATAGCTAAAGTAACTTTCTTATTAAGGTTTTATAATAATAATAATACTTTATTATAGTTTTATTAATAATATAGTAAATCTTAATATACTTTATTAATATAGTAGTATAAATATAAGTATTAATATTATTTTAATAAGTATAGTATTATTAAATAGTAGTATTATAGTTAGTAATTAAGGATAAGCTAGTTAGAGTTAATATAAAGGAGCTAGAGCTAGGTATTATAGTTATTATTAATAAGAATTAAGGTAGAGTTAATTAAAGAGTGGTTATTAATTAAGGAGTGGTTGTTAGTACTTAAAAAGGTTAAGGGTAAGTTAATAGCTTAAGTATAGTTTTTATAGTATATATATATTAATAAATAGGTTAAGGGTAATATTATTAATAAATAAACTTAAAGTTATTTATATATAGTAAATAAAATAATAACTATATATATTTATATAGCTTAAAGGTTTTAATATATAGTATATATAAAAAATTAAATTTTAATTAAGATAAGTATATATAATATAATTTATAAAGATAGTAGTTATTAAGGGCTTTTAAAGTAGCTTTTTTTATAATAAACTAGTGGTTAGTAAGTAGATCTTTATACTTTTATTAACTATAGGTTATTATATTTATTACTTAATGTTAATATACTTAAATAGATTTTATAATATATAAATATTATTTATAGCTAATTATAATATTAATATTAAATAGTTTAAGGGTTAATAATAATAACTTTAGTATTAAGTATAGGTTATTATACTATATATAGGTTATAGTGGAATAGTTAATAATAACTATAGTATTAAGATAAGAGGTTATAAAGAAATAGAGATTATAAATAAATATTAAGGTTTAAAGAGAAAAAAAAAAGAATAAAAAAAAATAAAAGGTAGTGTTACAGGCTCGGGCTTTGCCTAAGCCTTGCATAACCTAGGCCCTATAAAGGCCTGACCCTTACCTAAGGTATTACTAGCCCAGGCCTTATAAAGGTCCAGCCTTTACTTAAAGTATTACTAGCCTAGGCCTTATAAAGGCCTAGCCCTCTTTTAAGGTATACCTGTTCTATAGGTATATAACCAGTTATAAAGGAATATAAAGATATATAAACTCTTCTTCTCCTTAAGTATATAAATTTATATTAAAATACTTATTTATAATTACTATAAAGCTAGTTCCTTATAGTTTATATACTTTAAAAATAATAAATAAAGATAATCTAATACTAATATTAATAAATAAAGCAGCCACTTTTATAATAAAAAAACTACTATATATAGTTATAATAATATATTATAAAGTAATATTACTATAATAAATAATAGCTTAATAATAGAATATAGCTAACTAATAGCCTAAAGCGCCTTTACCTAACCTATTTTATAACCTGCCTGCACCTTATATAAGCAATATATAAAAACCAGTTTAATACAAGCCACTCTTAATTAAAAACCTTTATAATAATAACCTAACTATATTCTTTACCTAAAGATATACTATAGTATATAAGCTAGCTATTAATAAAAAGTTTATTAATATTAATAAAGATCTATTTATCTTTTTATAATAAAACCTTACTAAAGGTATATACTCTTTAATTATAATATACTATAAATCTACCTTAAAGTTTAAAAACTATATTTTAAAAAAATTCTTAAAATACCTTATATTTATATTTACTAACCTTTATTATTAAGAAATTACTTAAATAAAGCTTAAATATATTATATAATATAATAATAAATCCTTTACTATATTTTTTATTTATTTTAAATAAAAATTAACCCTAGCTAGCAAGCTATTATAAAATAATATTATTAAGCTAGCCTGCCTTTATTAAGTACTTTTTTTAAAAATATAAAACTATAGCTTAAGATATAGCATCTTATAAAATAACTACTATATAATAATTAGCACTTATTAAGCTATTACTATAAAGCTTAAAACTTATTACCTTAAAGAATAGTTTTATTTTTATAATAAAGGCTACTACCTTTAGGCTAGGAGAGCTATAAATATAAAAAAGGACTTACTTATAATTAATATAAACTTTACTAGATTGCGCTTTATATTTAAAAAATACTTAAAATAAAAACTATAGGGCTGTAAAAAGTAATAGTTTAACCCTTTAAATAATTACCTATAGGCTTAATAAGTATTGCCTAATATCCTTGCTAAATATTATTAAAAAGGTAAATATATTTACTATAAGGCTAAGATATACTTTATTATAGCCTGCCTTATATAGCTAGTAATTAGGCTAATAGCTATTTATACTTTAAGCAGTAGTAAATAAAAAGAATAAAAAGAGGAAGAGGGTAAGAAAGGAAATACCCTACCCTTAAGTTAAGTCCTCCTTAAAAGCCTATTAACCTTACTATAGCTATAATATAAACTACTTTTTTAATTATAATAAAAAAAATATAAAAAATATTATAATATATAGATAAGCCTCTTTTCTTTATATTAATACTCTTTAATAATTAAAAATTCTTAAATATATAAATTAATAATAAGTGTGATTATTATAGGGCTATTAGTAAAAAGGCTGCTTAAAAACTAAGTATAAAAGTAATATAAATACTTACTATATAGACCTTAATTATTATTATTAATAAGTATATAGGTTTTAAGATCTTATAAATTACTAAAGGTATAATAAATATAAATAAGTAGTAGTGCTTAATACTGCTTTATATTATTTTAAGCCTTTTTAAAGATACTATCTTAAGCTTGCTATAAATAAGACACTATAGTATTTAAATAGACCTTAACTAGTATGTAATTATTATTAGATTAGCAGCTAGCTTTATAGTATTAAAAACTACCTAATAATAGAATAACCTTTTAGTTATATATATCTTAAGATTTATATATATAGTATTAATCTATTATAAAATATATTATTATAATATAAAGGTTACTTTATTAATTATTAATTTATAAGAAATTATATAAATCCTTAATATTACCTTTAGGTCTCCTTTACTATAGGTCTTAACTAACCTTTAGTAAGAGCTTTATTAATATCTCTTAATTAAGCTATATAAATTTATTAACCTCTTTAATAAAAAGAAAGCCTTTAAGCTACCCCTTTACTAAAGCTAGCTTAATTACTATATCTAGCTAGTTAAGGATATAAATAAGTATAACCTAGACTTACCTTAAGGCTTATTATATAATATACTATAAGACTACCTTTTTAAAATCTAGCGCTAAATTACTAAGTTAATAAATAAAGGTTAGATCTATACTAGCTCCTCTTTAGCAGCTGCCTTTATCTTATTTATTAAAAAGGCTAGGGGTAGTTAAAGGTTTTATATTAATTACTATACCTTAAATAAAGTTATAGTACAGGATTACTATCCCTTGCCTTTAATAAAAAAAACCTTTTACTCCTTTTTAAAGGCTTGTTAGTTTATAAAGTTAGATATTAAGTTAGCCTTCTACTAGTTATAAATTATAAAAGGGGAGGAATACCTTACTATATTCTAGACCTAGTTTAGACTTTTTAAGTAGCTAGTTATTTTTTTTAATCTAGCTAGCGCACCCACTACTTTTTAATAATATATTAATAAAATATTAAAGGATACCTTTAATAACTTTACTATAGCTTACCTTAATAATATCTTAATATATTTTAATAAAAGCTATAAAGACTATATATACAAGGTTAAGGCTACCTTATATAAGCTTATAAAAGCTAGCCTAAATATTAATATTAATAAGTATGCCTTTATAATAAAAAAAGTTAAGTACTTAAGTTATATTATCTAAGCAAGCAAGTCTATCTGCCTTAACCTTAAGAAAATTACTATAATTAAAGACTAAGAACCCCTTATATAGGTTAAAGGTATTTAAAGCTTTTTAAGCTTTATTAACTTTTATTATAAATTTATCCTTAACTTTACATAGACTGCTAAGCTTTTTATATAGCTTACTTAAAAGAATATCTTATTTACTTAAAATAATAAAGTTAATATAGCCTTTAATATACTTAAGGCTGCCTTTATTTTATACCTAGTCTTAATATAGTAAGATCTTAAGAAAGATATAGTCTTTAAAGTAGATTTATCTAGACAGGCCTTAAGAAGGTGCCTCTTTTAATTTAATAAAAATAATATCTTGCACCTAGTTATATATTATTCTACCCCCCTTTCTTTAATAAAATAAAATTATACTATTTATAATAAAAAGCTCTTTATTATTATCTTTTATTTAAATACTTAAGAGGCTAAATTATAAAGTATAGCTTACCCTTTTTATATATATACTAACTATAAGAACTTAAAGTACTTTCTTTACCTTTAGTTAATCTTTAAGCAATAGGCCTGCTAGGCTAAACTCCTTTCCTAGTTTAATTACTATCTTTAATTTTATCTTAAATTATAGGTAAAGTAGCTTAATACTTTTTTATATTAATAACTAAATAAAGTTAAAGAGCCTTAAGTAAGCTAGGTCCTTTTACCTTTAAGTATCTTTATAATTATAATATAAAACTTAACTAAAGATAAGCTAACCTTACCTTTACTTATTTTTACTAAAGATAATACCTTTTCTTTAGCTAGTATTACTTTATTTTAAAATACTTACCTTTAAAAGCTTTAAGATTAAGGTATAGTTAAAGATATATTTTATAGTAAGTAGTTAATAACTATATATAGTAGCTTATAGAAGTTCTTTAAGAAAGTAATAACTAAAGAGTAGATAAAGGATTATAGTATTAATACTTAAGGCATGTTTATATATTAAAGCTGCCTTTAGCTTTTAAATTAAAAACCCTTTATTATTATTATTATTTAATATATATATAACTCCTCTATAGCAAGATACTTAAAGAGGAATACTACTTTTTACTTACTTTAATACTTTTATTATTAAGATAGCATATTGCAGTCTATAGTATAGTTTATCTATAACTATTATTACTATAGTAGCTATATATTATATAAATAGTGCTAGGGCCTCTTATAGCTACTTTTTATTATAAATAGATTCTAAAAGTAGATCTTTATAGACTTTATAGTAGATCTCTTAGTATAAATTAATAATAATTTAAAATTTTTTATAGTTATTATAAATAGGCTATTAAAATATATCTAGCTAAAGGCAATATACTTAATATTAATAAAGGCCTGTATATAGTATTTTAAAGACTGCTAGTAGTATTTTTATAAATTCTTTTTTTAAATTATTAATAATAAAGAATTAAATTAAGTAGGATATTTTTAAATAATACTTTATAAGCTAGTTAAAGTTAAATAACTCCTCTTTATAGCTTACTACCCTTAAATTAATAATAATATAAAGCAGGCTAACTAGGAGGTTTAAGCTATTTTACATATTATAATCTCCTTTATACAATATAACTAGCTTAAGCACCTACTAGCCTGCTAGCTTGCCTTTAATAAATAGAACTTATTAATATTAAGCATAAGTTTAAACAACCTCTTTAATAAGTTTAATATTAACTTTATTTAATAAGTAAATGCGCTTATAGTAAGCACTACCTTTTTAAAAGGTAGGGCAATAGTATTTTTCTACTACTTTAAAAAAGGTATAAAGCTTACTTAAGCTATAATAGCCTTTATTTAATAATATTAATAAAAAGATGCTAACTATAGCTAGTATTTAATAAAATATTATTAAGTTAGTAATAAGGTATAGTTATTATTATAATATATAAAAATAAACTGCCTTAATAAGAAACTTAATTAACTATATATAAAATATATTATTATAATAATTTTTTCTCTTTTTACTATAAAGCTAAATATCTTTAATAATATTTACCTTACTTTTTATATAAGCTTTATAAAAAGAGCTGCCTATAACCTATTACTATCTTAAGTTTTATTAAACTTTAAGCTAGGCTTAATTTAAGTATACTTAAAAGGTTAAGTAAAGCTAGTAAAAGAATATATAGTAGAATGCATACTAGCTATTAAGAATTACTGCAGCTATAGCTAAAAGCGCTAAGTGCTAGTTAAATAAGCAGGCTATAATACACCTATATAAAAGCTATTAAAATAATTTTAAAATATTATAATATTAAATTAATTTAAAGTAGCTTAAGGCAGTATAATATAAATTAATAAACCTATTTCCTTTAGGCACTATACTTTTAACTTAAACTAACTATAATAAAACTATATTATAAATAGCACTATATATATTAATACTACTTCTTTAATAATATATTAATAAAGATAGTAATAATTAATTAATACTAAAAGTATTTTTACTATTAAATAAAAAGTAAACTAAAGGCAGGTAAGTTATTATTATTATCTTTAATAAGTAAAGGCAGCATTAGTATAATAAGCACTAGCGCTTACTTAATTATATAAAAAAATAACTATAATATATTAAGTATTAATAAAGACTTGCACTATCTTTATATAAGTATAACTAGCAATATTAATATTAATAGGTATTAATTATTATAAAGCTGTATTACTTTAGCTTATTAATATTAAGCCTCCTTTTTTAATATATAAAACTTATCCTTTTTTTTATCTTTATTATTTAATAATAATAAAGGGGGAAGTTATTATTAAGAGGGGGCTAGAGCAGGCTTATTATACTTTTACCTTAATTATTATTTATAATTATTATAATGCCTGCCCAGGCTTATTAAAGTATAAAATATCTCTTAGTTATTAATACAGCTCTTTATAGCACTTTTTTTAAAAGTATTATTAAGCTTTTTAAAATAATACTATATAAAGTTAATAATACTTATTACAGGGCTAATAGATTATAAATATATATTAAGTATAATATTAAAAGCATTAATAGCTTGTATTATTTATTACCTTTACTTAAGCATCTTATTATTACCTTTAGCTAGGACTACTATACTACTCTCTTTAATTATAAATAGTATATTGCCTGCTAGAATAATAAAAGTATTAAGGGTATAAGTAAAATAAGGCTAAATAAGGCTTAACTTAATAATAACAAGCATTTCTATTTATATCTATTTAAGCACTATAAACTTAATAAATAGTTTTACTTTAATACCCTTTATATCCTTAACCTTTACTATAGCAAGTACTAGAATATACCTGCCCTTATTAATAGCACACTATAGGTTATATAGCGCCTACTATAAGGTTAAGTTTATTATTAATTAACTCTTAACTTAAGAATAAGATTAATACTTAAAAAGATATACTTAATAGCTATAGCTATAGTTAAAAATATACTTATTTATTTTATTATTATTTATTAATTACTTAATATATAAATAGCAGGGATAGTTAGTTTATATTAAGGGCTATATATCTTTATTATTAAAATTTCCCTTTACTAGGTAAAGGTTAATAGCCCTTTAGTATCTTTACTATATATTAATACTAAATTAATATCTAGGGATGCTATGCTTATAGTAAGTTTATTACTAATTACTATATTAATTAGTATTAATTACTATATAAAAAATAAGGAATATATTATTATATTAAGAATAAGGGTTATAATTATTAATTAATTATCTTTATAAAGGTATAGTAATAAAATAATAAGGTTTTTAAAAAAATTTAAACTTTAAAATAGTAAGGTTTTATAAAAAGTAAATAAAGCTATTTTATATAGTAAGGGGGCAGGGCAGTCTTTACCTTTCTTAACTAAGGCATATACCTATGCCTTTATATATATTGCTATACTATAATAAATATAGATTATAAGGCCTGCTTAACCTTAAAGACCCTTTTATTAATAAAGATATTATTTACTAGCTATATAGCCTTTTTCTTTTATTTTGTATATATAATAAATTTACTTAAAGACTTTTTAAAAATAATATAAAGAGAAGGAAGGTATATTATAAGCTTAAGCTTTACTTAAGCCTTGTATAACCTAGGCTTTATAAAGGCTTAACCCTTACTTAAGGTATTACTAGCCTAGGCTTTATAAAGGTCTAGCCCTTACCTAAAGTATTACTAGCCTAAGCCTTATAAAGGCCTGGCCCTCTTTTAAGGTATACCTATTCTATAGGTATATAACTAGCTATAAAGGAATATAAAGATATATAGACTCTTCTTCTCCTTAAGTATATAAATTTATATTAAAATACTTATTTATAGTTGCCATAAGGCCAGTTCCTTACAGGTAGTAAAATTTAAAAAATAAATAAAGAAATAATATATATATATTATATATCTAGTATATAATTAAAACTATTAAGCAGTAGTTATTATATATAGCTAGTAATTAATAATACTAGTATTTATAAGCTATTAGTATTAATAAGCATATAAGCGCTAGATACCCTGCTAGTAGATAAGTAGTTAGGTATTAAATTTATTAATTAATACTTAAGTATTAAGAGTTAATAAATCTTTATTATATTATTTATTATATTTAATATTTTATTTTAACTAGTATATTAAGTATTGCTGGTAGTTATTAAAAAGCTGCTTAATTAATAGGTATTTAATTTTAAAAAATTATTATTTATTATTATTACTTTTTAATATTAATGCTTAAATAGTATTATATTAAGAATATTTAAATAGATTATCTTTATTTAATACTAGCTTTAATTATATAATAAAATAATAAGGTAAATCTTTTAGTAAAGAGGTAAGTTAAGTTTATAAATATATAGGTTTACTTTTTAATAAATAATTAAAGGGCTAACCTTTTACTAGCTAAACTTATAGGATTAATTAAGCAGTTTATATTTATAATAAAGGTATAAGTATATATAATAATACTTAATAAACTTATATTATTAATAATATTAATTAAATTAATACTTATACTTTATATTAATAAAATTAATTATAAGCTAGGCTTTATATTAATATAAAGAATATAAAAAGTTAAAGGTAGGCTTATTATTAATTAATAAAGAGGGTAATAATATATTCTTTAAAATTATAAATAATATTTATAGCTTAAAGCTAGTTATTAATTTATTTAAAGAGTAGTTAATAAAATTAATAAAGGTATTATTTAAATAAGATTAAATAGTAGGTAGTATAGATAGTTAATAACTTATTAAGTTAATTAAAAAATAGTAATAAATAGCAGCCTTAATAATTATATTTATTAACTTAAACTAGCTATTGCTTATTAAGTGCTAGGCTATTATTATAATAAGATATATCTTTAATAAGTAAAAAACCTTAGTTTAAAAGTTATTAATTTATTTTTAATTATAGTTAAAGATAATAATAAAAAGGAGGCTTTAATTAATAATAAGCTAGAAAGATATTATAACTTTAGCTTAAATAAATATTAAGTAAGTAAAATAACTTAATAAAATACTATATTTTTTAAAGGATTTATAAATAATATTAAGGATAATATTAAATTTATTAAAACTAGCTTGCTTAAATATATAATTAATAATAAATAGTAAAGGTAAAAAGGAAATAAAGTTAAGGTACTATATTTTATAAAGGATAATAAGTAGTAAAATAAGTTAAAGATTACTTAATTTTAATTATTATATTTAATAAAAAGTAATATATAAATAATATTAAATATAAATATAGATTTATTACTATATATTAAGAAAAGTAAAGGTATTTAATTTATAATAAGTATAGGCTTTATTAAAGTATTAAAGGTTATAAGCTATATTAATAATTAATTAAACTATAATATTAAGTATATATAAATAGCAAGTATTATTATAAATAATATATAGTAATATTTTATTTAATTAAAGCTTAAAGGCAAGGCTTTATTAAGAGTAGATATTATTATTATTAATTAATAAATCTTAAGCTTAGATTTAATTAATTAACTTAGTATATTTAGTATTATTAATATAGTTATTAATAAACTATTAATAGAATTTAAATTAAATAATTACTTTTATTATTAAGAATATATAGTTAAATAAAGTTAATATTTATTAAAGGTAATTATTGCCTTAAACCTAGGTTTACTATAAATTATTATTAATATATAAAAGCTATAAAAGAGTATTAAGCAGGATATTTAGTTAATTAAGAATATATAATATTAAAAAGCAATATTAAAAAAAAAAGATATTTATATTAATAATATAAAGGTTTATTTTTATAATATTAAATATTAATAATAATTTTTAATATATAATAAATTTAAGGGCAGTATAATTAATAAAGATAATAGCTAGGTAAATAGTATTATAAAAAAAGAGTTTATTTTTTATAATAATTTAAATAAGATAAGTTAATTCTAGTTTAATAAGTTAATAATTATACTTAGCAGGCTTAAGGAGTTTACTTTAAAAATTAATATAGTTAATAAAGGATTTATCTAGTATATTTATTAATATTAATACTATAAGGTTAAATAAGCCTTTATAGTAAAATAAAGCAGCTTTAAAGCTATGCTTTTTAAAGGCATTAATCTTAATAAATAATTATTACTACTTATTATAATAAACTAGTTTTAATAATAAATAGTAAAGTAAGTTATCTTATAATAAAGAAAAAGTATTTTTAATTAAATAATTATTAAGAATAAAAGTATATACTATATAGTAATAATATTTAGCTTTAATAAAAGGCTGCTTAAACTTATATATATTAATAAATAGTAATATCTTTTTTATAAATAATAATACTACTTTTTAAGTATATAAAAGAATATAATTATAAATCTAGTTTATAGTAATATAATATTTCTTAAGTTACTTAAGGTTATATAAAAAAGACTATTTATAAAGTATATTAATATAGCTATTAATAAGCAATAAGTTAATACTATTAACTTTATAGCTTAAAAAAACTATAGATTTATAGTTAATAAAGGATTTTAATAAAAAGAGGTATAGCCTTTTATAATTAAATAATAAAAAAAGCTATTTTAAATAAAAGAAATATTCTTTAATAATTTAAAAAAATATAATAATATTATTAATATAGGCTTTAATAAAGTAGTAAAAAGGGTATAATTTTATATTAATCTAGTATTATATATAAAGCAAGGAGTTATAAAAACCTATAAAAATAATATTAAGCTGCTTAAGGCTATAATATATAATAAATATTAATTTATTATAGTAATTAAAGTAAATTAAAAATTAATAAAAAAAAAGTAAGTATTAATAATAAAGATATATTAAGCTTTATAAAGTATATTAATTAAGTCTTCTTAATATAGTAATAAATAAATATTAAAAATAATAATATTATTAAAATATTAAAGGTTAATAATTACTTAGCCTTTATTTATATTATTTATTTATTTTTAAATTATAAAAATAAAGGTAGTAAAAGGCATTAGTTAATAATTCTATAATATATAGCCTATATAAGATAATAGGTTAAAGGTATCCTTTACTACTTGCTTATCTTTAGTGCTTAAAGGGTAAGGTTTAATATAAAGTTTAATTATTGCTTAATTATTATATAATAATATTTTTATTTATTTATTAATAAGAATAAGTAAGGTTTTTTTATTTTATTAAATATTATAATAAGTAATTAATTAAGTAAAATATATAATAACTATAAAGTTATTAATAATAATATATATACCTTTAAGTATAATAATTTCTTTAGTAATAATTTATTAAATATTAAGAGATATATTAATAAAGGGTTAGTAAGGATATAAATATAATAAAGGGCTAGGTATATAGTCTTTATTAAAAAAAAGAGTAATTAATAATGCAATAGCTAGGCTAGATACTATATTATTAATAATAAATATAGTAAAGGTATTATTATTATAATAATAATAATAATAAAGATTATTAATAATAATAAATTTAAAGAGGATAGCTTAATTAAGAATAATATAATTAAGGCTTATAAAATAAATATAAGCTATATTATATTTATACTTAAAAAGAGTTTTTAATTAAGTATTTTATTTAAGTTTAATTATAAAGTTATTAAAGTTAATATAAATAATATAAATAATATTAATATTTATTAAAGTATAAAGAATACTTAAGTATTTAAAAGTAAATATAAAGGTATAGTTATTAAAAAGCTAGGTATACTTAATAAAGATATATATTAATTTATATAAAGGTATAAGAATAATAAATAATAATATTACTTTATAATAAATTTTAATTAATATATAGTAATATATTTAAATAAAGAGAGTTAGGTTTTAATATAAAGTAATTAATAATATTTTATAATAAAAATTAATTTTAATATTATAAAGGTAAAGTTATTATATCCTTAATAAAAAGGATAAATTAAGGTTAATAATTACTTATACTTAAACCTTAATAATAGCTTATTAATATTTATAATTAAATAAGGTATTGTTATATAAGTAAATAGTAAAAGTTACTTAATAATTAAGGGTAATAATATTATTAAGTCCTTTAATTAATATTAATAATATAGATTTATAAATAATATTAAGTTATTATTAAAGTTATTAAGTATTAATAATTAGTATAGAGTAATTAATATTAATTATAGTATAAGTAATAGTACTTTATATATTAAGGCAAGAGTAAATATTAAATAAAGTATAAAAATAAATAGTAAAGTTATATAAATCTATACCTTTAGTTATAAGCTATACTTTAATAATAAAAATATTACTTAATAATAAAGTAATATTAATAAAATAATATTAATTAATATTAAGGTAATTAAAGAAGGCTTGCTATATTATAAATTAAGTATAGCAAGCTTAATATTTTAATTATTTAAGGTTTAAAATAGTGCCTTTTATTACAGGCTCAGGCTTTGCCTAAGCCTTATATAACCCAAGCCTTATAAAGGCCTAGCCCTTACTTAAGGTATTACTAGCCTAAGCTTTATAAAGGCCTAGCCCTTTTTTAAGGTATACTTATTCTATAAGTATATAATAAACTATAAAAGAATATAAAAATATATAAACTTTCTTTTTTTTTAAATATATAAATTTATATTAAAATACTTATTTATAATTATTATAAAGCTAGTTCTTTATAATTTATATACTTTAAAAATAATAAATAAAAACAATCTAGTATTAATATTAATAAATAAAGTAATTATTTTTATAATAAAAAAACTATTATATATAGTTATAATAATATATTATAAAATAATATTATTATAATAAATAATAATTTAATAATAAAATATAATTAATTAATAGCTTAAAGTACCTTTACTTAACTTATTTTATAACCTGCCTATACTTTATATAAATAATATATAAAAACTAGTTTAATATAAGCTATTTTTAATTAAAGACCTTTATAATAATAACCTAGCTATATTCTTTACTTAAAGATATATTATAATATATAAGCTAGTTATTAATAAAGAGTTTATTAATATTAATAAAGATTTATTTATCTTTTTATAATAAAACCTTATTAAAGGTATATACTTTTTAATTATAGTATATTATAAATCTACCTTAAAGTTTAAAAACTATATCTTAAAGGAATTTTTAAAATACTTTATATTTATATTTATTAACCTTTATTATTAAAAAATTACTTAAATAAAACTTAAATATATTATATAATATAATAATAAATCCTTTATTATATTCTTTATTTATTTTAAATAAAAATTAGCCTTAGTTAATAAGTTATTATAAAATAATATTATTAAGCTAGCCTGCCTTTATTAAATACTTTTTTTAAAAATATAAAACTATAGCTTAAAATATAGTATTTTATAAAATAATTACTATATAATAGTTAATATTTATTAAGCTATTACTATAAAGCTTAAAACCTATTACCTTAAAGAATAGTTTTATTTTTATAATAAAGGCTATTACCTTTAAGTTAAAAAAGCTATAAATATAAAAAAAGACTTATTTATAATTAATATAAACTTTATTAAATTATACTTTATACTTAAAAAATACTTAAAATAAAAGCTATAAAGCTATAAAAAGCAATAGTTTAACCCTTTAAATAATTATTTATAAACTTAATAAATATTACTTAATATTTTTATTAAATATTATTAAAAAAGTAAATATATTTATTATAAAGTTAAGATATACTTTATTATAGCTTACTTTATATAGCTAGTAACTAAGCTAATAGCTATTTATACTTTAAGTAATAATAAGCAAGAAGAATAAAAAAAATAAAAAAATAAAAAAAAAATACTTTATTTTTAAATTAAGTCTTTTTTAAAAATATATTAACTTTACTATAGCTATAATATAAACTATTTTTTTAATTATAATAAAAAAAATATAAAAAATATTATAATATATAGATAAGCTTTTTTTCTTTATATTAATACTCTTTAATAATTAAAAATTCTTAAATATATAAATTAATAATAAATATAATTATTATAAAGTTATTAATAAAAAAGCTATTTAAAAATTAAGTATAAAAGTAATATAAATACTTACTATATAAACCTTAATTATTATTATTAATAAGTATATAGGTTTTAAGATTTTATAAATTACTAAAGGTATAATAAATATAAATAAATAATAATGCTTAATATTACTTTATATTATCTTAAGCTTTTTTAAAAATACTATCTTAAGCTTATTATAAATAAAATACTATAGTATTTAAATAAACCTTAATTAATATATAATTATTATTAAATTAATAACTAGCTTTATAATATTAAAAACTATTTAATAATAAAATAATCTCTTAATTATATATATCTTAACATCTATATATATAGCACTAGTTTATTATAAAATATATTATTATAATATAAAGGTTACTTTATTAACTACTAGCTTATAGAAAATTATATAACTCTTTAATATTACTTTTAAGTCTTTTTTACTATAGGTTTTAATTAACCTTTAATAAAAGCTTTATTAATATTTTTTAATTAAACTATATAAATTTATTAACCTCTTTAATAAAGAGAAGGCCTTTAAGCTGCCTTTTTACTAAAGCTAGCTTAATTATTATATTTAATTAATTAAAGATATAAATAAATATAACCTAGACCTCCTTTAAGGTTTATTATATAATATATTATAAAACTATCTCTTTAAGATTTAATATTAAATTATTAAGTTAATAAATAAAAATTAAATCTATATTAACTCTTTTTTAATAATTATTTTTATTTTATTTATTAAAAAAGCTAAAGGTAGTTAAAGATTTTATATTAATTACTATACCTTAAATAAAATTATAATATAAGATTACTATCTTTTACCTTTAATAAAAAAAACCCTTTACTCTTTTTTAAAGGCTTGCTAATTTATAAAGTTAAATATTAAGTTAGCCTTTTATTAATTATAAATTATAAAAAAAAAGGAATACTTTATTATATTCTAGACCTAGTTTAAACTTTTTAAATAGCTAGTTATCTTTTTTAATCTAGTTAGTATACTTATTACTTTTTAATAATATATTAATAAAATATTAAAAAATACCTTTAATAACTTTACTATAGCTTACCTTAATAATATCTTAATATATTTTAATAAAAACTATAAAAACTTTATATATAAAGTTAAGGCTACTTTATATAAATTTATAAAAGCTAGCTTAAATATTAATATTAATAAATATACCTTTATAATAAAAAAAGTTAAGTACTTAAGTTATATTATTTAAGTAAGTAAGTTTATTTACTTTAACCTTAAGAAGATTATTATAATTAAGGATTAAGAACCCTTTAAATAAATTAAAGGTATTTAAAGCTTTTTAAGCTTTATTAACTTTTATTATAAATTTATCTTTAACTTTATATAAATTACTAAACCTTTTATATAGCTTACTTAAAAAAATATCTTATTTACTTAAAATAATAAAGTTAATATAATCTTTAATATACTTAAGACTGCCTTTATTTTATATTTAATTTTAGCTTAATAAAACCTTAAAAAAGATATAGTCTTTAAAGTAGATTTATTTAAATAAGCCTTAAGGAGGTGCCTTTTTTAATTTAATAAAAATAATATCTTATACTTAATTATATATTATTCTACCTTTTTATTTTTAATAAAATAAAATTATATTATTTATAATAAAAAGCTTTTTATTATTATCTTTTATTTAAATACTTAAGAGGCTAAATTATAAAATATAGCTTGCCTTTTTTATATATATATTAATTATAAAAACTTAAAGTACTTTCTTTATCCTTAATTAATATTTAAGTAATAAGCTTATTAAGCTAAACTTTTTTTTTAATTTAATTATTATTTTTAATTTTATTTTAAATTATAAATAAAGCAGCTTAATACTTTTTTATATTAATAATTAAATAAAGTTAAAAAGCCTTAAGTAAGTTAAGTCTTTTTTTTTTAAGTATTTTTATTATAATAATATAAAACTTAGCTAAAGATAAGCTAACCTTATATAATAAAATAAAAGAGTTAGGTAAGAGGTAGTAATAATAGGTTATATTATTAAACTAAAGCTTAAAGAGCTATCTTCTTTTTATACTCCTTAAGGGCTTTATAGTTAAAAAGGGGCTAAAGCTATAGAGAAAAGACTAAGCCTTATTACTAATTAGGCTAATTAATCAGGCCTAGCTATAGTAAAGAAGGCTAATTAGTAAAGACTGGTTAGTAAATTAAGGCTAAATATAGCTTAATAATTTATTAAGTTAAACTTCCTTTATAAAAAGGTAGTAAGCTATTATAAGCAGTAGTATTATTATATTATTCCCCTTTTTTATAGTAATTATCTTAATTATTATATATAAAGGATATAGTATTAATCTAGTTATAAAGCCTTTTTTAAAGGCCCTTCCTTTAAGTCTTAATAGTTTTTTTATTTATAATACTTTATTAATATAGGTTATTATATTAATTAATATAGGCCTTATATAAAGTGCTTTTATTTATTATAGGTAGTTAACTAGGTCTTTATATTTATTTATTTTATAATATTTTTATAATATAAAGAAAAAGGAAGCTTTTTTATTTTTTTTTATAATCTCTTAATTCTTTATATCTTTTTTTATAGTGCTTTAAGTATAAAAGAGTTTTATTACCCTCTTAATACTTAAGAAAATATATTAATAAACCTTAATATAGTATTATAGCTATATTATAAACTATCTTACTTATTATTAATAATATACTTACTGCTTTTATTATATAAATACTATAGATTTAAATATATTAATATCTTGCTAAGGTTTCTTTATATTTATTACCTAGAATTATTACTTATAGTTTAATATTATTACTATATAATACAAGACTTATATAGTATTTAATAATAATTATACTTTATTTATAATTTTACCTTTTTTTTTTATAAAAAGCCTTTTTTAATTATTAACTAGTCCTCTTGCTTTATTATAATAAGCTGCTTTTTAGTTTAATTAATAGCTTAACTTACTTAAGGACTAGTGTAAAGAGCTAGGCAATAATTCTTAACCTCTTAAAGCAAGGGATAATATTTATATAGCTTATTTTTATAAAATATAATAAAGTCTTATAGTAATAGTATATAATCTTTATACTACTTTTAATTACCTTAATTAAATATATTAATTTAAGTATAGCCTTTTAGGTTTAAAGAAGAGTTTAATTATAAGTTAAAGTATTTATTTTTATTTTATTTTATAATAAAAAGCTTTTATATTATAAAAATACCCTTATTCTTTATTATATATCCCTCTTTCTATAAGTAAGCCAAGCCCTTAGGTTTTACTTAATTAATATTATTATTATTAAGCTTTTATAGTATTAAAGGCTTAAGTAATAATTACTTTAAAGCAGGATCTTATTATATAGATAAAGTATTATTAACTTTATTATCTTTTTTTTAAAGACTTAAGTTATATTTTTTAATAAGTTGCTTTTTATAGTATATTTAAGGTAGTTAAAGGCATTTTAATAATAAAGGTAGTAAACCTTATAGACTATACCTAGTTATTTAATTTATTACTAGACTTAAAAGTGCTTATTTAATGCCTTAGTTATTAAGTTAAGGTTATTATAGATTTATTTAGGCTTTTTAAGTATTTTTTTTTATAGCTAAAGCTTTATATATAAACCTTTATTATTAATTACTTTATTATTATTAATATAGCTAGATTCCTTTAAGTATTATTAATATTATACTTTTTTTTTTACTTTTTTTTAACTTAATTTATATAGAATCTTTTAGCTAAAGTTAAGGCATTTATATTATCTTTATAAACCTATTAGTTATATTCTATAGGCCACCTAGCTTATTTAATAAAATAATAAACTTTTCTTTTTATCTTCTTACTATCCTTAACCTCTTTTACTTCTTACTATCCTTTAAGGTTATTTAAGTTAGGTATTATTAAGGGTTTAGCTAGGCTTTTTTCTTTAAGTCTTTATAGCTTAAAGAGGTTAATATAAAAAATATTATAAATATTTAAATATTTTTTAAGTAATATAAATCTATAGGCTTATTTATTAAATTAAGTAATAATATAAAAAGGCCTTATATATTTAAGTATAAGTTTTTTCTTTCTTTCTTTAACTTTAAGGTTTTTAATTAATAATGCAATAAAGTCTTTTATATTTAACTTTAAGGGTTTATACCTTTTATTATAATAAAATACCTACTTTTTAACTATAATTTATTATTAAATCTTTAATTACTTATATATTTCTTTTAGCTTTTTAATATATTATCTTATATTTAGTGCCTCCTCTTTATAAATAGCAGCCTTATTATTAAGGTCTTAAATATAAAAGTTAAGGTTTATATTTATAAAGGCTATAAAAAGAGATATTTTAATAATAATATTTTATACTATATTTAAATAGTATTAAGCTAATATTAATAAGTAAGGCTATATTACTTATTCTTTATTAATAAAGTAGTAAAGGTAGTACTTAATAACTTAATTTATTTATTCTATTTACTTATTAATTTAAAGGTAAAATACTATAGATAACCTTTATATTATTTTTAATATATAGTAAAGCTTTAATTAAAATTTATTTATAAATACTAAGCCTTAATTACTTATAATTCTTTATATAAGGCTAAAAACCATTTTTATTTAACTATAAAATAATATTATAAGGTCTATTATAATAATAATATTATTAATAAAAAAGTATAGTAAATACTTTATAAATTAATTTATAATAATTAAAATTATATTAACTTCTTTAATCTTAAAGAGAGTAAAAAGCAGGTTTATAATAAAGTTTATTAAGACCTCTTTTTAAGGTTATAAAAGAAGTAATAAGGATTTAAGCTTACTATATAGTTTATACCTTTTAGGTATACTTTTTTAACAAGGCCTATAGACTTATATATACTCTTTTATATCTTTATTTATAAATAGCTAAAAGAACTTCTTTTAAATAAAATTAAAGGTTTATATTATACTAAAGTGCTTAGCTAAGGGATTATTATAATAAAGATTAATTATCTTATTCTTTATACTTTTTTTTAATATAAAAATATAATTATAATATTATAAAATACCTTTTATATTTATTAACTAAGCGCTAGTCCTTTAATATAGCTTTATTATTACTTTTTTAATAATTTAATATTATATTTTTAAGTTTTTTACTTAAAGGTCTTTAATAAGAAATAATAATAATTAAAAAGCCTTTTCTTTATATACTACTTTTTTATAAAGTATTATTTTAATTAATTCTTTAAGAAAGAGCTTCTTGCAATAAGGTATTCCTTTAGCTTAATTAGCTAATTATTTAAGAATTAAAAAGGTTATACCCTTTAACCCTTTAACTTAAGGTATTTTACTTATTAAAGATATTTTATTATATTAATTATAAGCCTTAAGTATTTTATTTTATAAAGATATTTTATTATACTTAAACTAGCTAAAAATATAAACCTTTTTAACTACTTTTAATTTTTTATTATACCCTTTATAATATATTAATACTATAATAATACTTTATATTAAAGTAAGCCTTTTCTTAAGGTTAAGTAATAGTTTTTTATTCTTTAGTATTAAGGTTTTATAGTCTAGTCTCTTTAATAAAGCATTAATAAAGTTACTTTTCTTTAGCTTATATTTAATAATAAAGTTAAAAAAGGCAAGGTATATATACTATCTTACTTACTTTTTTAATAACTTTAATTAATATATAAATATTTATAGGTTTTTATAGTTTAATAAAACCTTTATAAAGTTCTTTACCCCTTTAATATAATATTATTAATATTTAAATAACTTAATAATTATAAATATCTTTTAGTTTAGTATTTTATAATTAAGTTTAGCTTTATTAAACTTCTTTAATTAAAAAGCTATTAAGTAATACCTTTTTTCTTTATTAAGTTAAGAAAGTATATTAATTATTATAAACTTAAAAGTATTAATCTTTATTTAAACCTATAGCTATAGGTTAAAATACTATAAAAAAAGTGCTATTTAAAAGGCATCCTTAAGTTAATAAAATACTTTTATTACCTTAAGATCTAGTTAAAGAAACTTAAGCTTTTTCTTATTCTTACTACCCTTAAGTAAGGTTATAAAAAAGGCTATTATCTTTAAGTAACCCTTAATAAAGCATTAATAAAAGTTATAAAACTTAAAAAAGACCTATATCTCTTTATAGCTTTAAAAAGGCTTTTAGGTTATAATAGTCTTTACTTATTAAAGGTTTATTAAAATGCTTTTATTTAATAAAATAAACTTAAAGAACTTAACTTAATTTTAATAAAATATATATTTTAAAGGCTTTATATATAGCTTTACTTTTTATAATTATTTAAAAACTTACTTAATATAGTTAATATACTTATTATAAGTCTTTAAGAAAATAAAAATATTATTTAAATATATTATATAGATAATATTTAATAGCTTATATAGTGCTTTATAAATATAATATTAAAATATAGTAAGGGCATTAATAAGTTTAAAGGGCATTATAAAGTATTTATAATATTTATACTATATTTAAAATATTATTTTTTATTTATTTCTTTTTTTAATTTAAATATAATAATAAATATCTTTAATATTAATCTTTATAAAATATTTTATATTAAAGATATAGTTTAAGATCTTTAAAATTAAAAAAAAAGGGTAATAATTCTTCTTTATTACTTTATTAAAGCTTTAATAATTAATATAAAAGCAAAGGGTCTTATCCTTCTTTAATATAAAAAAAATTAAAGCATTAATAAGACTTTATAATAATTAAATCTTTCTTTTTTTAAAGTTTTCCTTAAGGTATTCTTAAAGTTTTTTTAGCTCTTTAAGAAATAAAAAGTAAATAAATTTATAAAGTAATTTTATACTTAAAAATAAGTTAATTATATAGTTACTTAATTAATAAAATAGTAAAATACTTAATTTTTTAAGGTTAAATACTTTTATAAAGTTAAAGAGTTTAATAAAGATATTATTAAGGTCTTAAGGCCTTATCTCTTTATCTTTATTAAGTAAAAAAAGGCTATTTAGTATAGCTATAATTAAGTAAATATAAACTATTTATTTATAAGCTTTTTAAAATTTATAAAGTTATATAACTTTAATCTACTCTTAATTTAGCTTAAACTACTACCTTTAGTCTTAAGGCATAAAGTAGATTCTTTTATTAACTAAGGTTAATATCCTTAAGAATACTAAGGCCTTATAAAGGCATAGGTTATAGTTAATACTAAGGTAATAATAAATAAAATATTAAGTAGTCCTTTTTAAGTTTATAAAGCTAATAAAGATAGCCTAAGTACTATAATACAAGATAGTTAAGTTATTAAAGACTTTAAGTCTTATACCTTTAATTAAGACTTGCTAATAGCCTTACTTCTTTATAAATTATATATTAATAAAGTTAACCTTACTATTACTATTTAAGTCTATATAAAACTTAATAAAGTTTAAGTCTTTTATTATAGCTAAAGTATTAAAATATCTTTTTACCTTAATATTTTTATTACTAACTATAATAAAGGTAGCTACTTTAGCTATTTTTTATTTCCTTAATCTTACTTATTAGCCTATTTAAGATAATAATTTATATAGTAGCTTAAGGCTTTATAAATAAAATAAACATCCTTTAGATTCTTATCTTTATCTTTATTATAAAGCTTAGCTTTAACTAAAATATAGTTAAGGTTTAATAATTAATTATTAAAGTATTATTAATAAAGCTTTTTCTTTTATATATAAAGAGAGTCTTTAACTTTTTACTTTAAGGCTATATAATAAAGATTATCTTAATACCTTATTATTAAAAAGATAATTTCTTTATAAATCTTTAAAAAATAATTACTTTACTTTTTAATATAGTTTTAAAAAAAGGGGAGGAGTTAATTATAATAAGTTAAGGTATAATTTTTTTTATTAAAAAAAGGAAATTATTTTTTTAATAAGTTTAAATAAATATAAAATTTATAAAAAGACTGGTTTTTTTATTAATAAGCTTTATAAAGGGTAGAAAATAAAATAAGCTTTTAGTAAATAAAGTCTTTAAGCAACTTATTACTTTATTCTTTAAAGTATTCTTAATCCTTTTTATAATCTTCTTTTTATTATAAAGTCTGCTTATTAAGGTAATATTCTTATCTTATATAAGCTTTACTATTTATATTATTAAAGGTATAAAAGACTTTATAAAAGTCTTTTTTATATTTATAAAAAGTACTTTTAAAAAAGTATTATAAATTACTTAATTATTTATCTTAAAGGCATAAGTCTGCTTTAGTTATTATATATTATATATTCTTAACCTTAATTTCCTTTTTACTTTTTTTAAAAAAGTTACTAGCCCTTTAGTGCTTTTTTTTCTTTAACTTAAAAAGGCTTTCTTTATCTTAAAGTTTAGTATAAAGCTTTTTTATCTATTCTTAAAGTATTTTTAATTCTTTAAGCTATTTTAATTAAGTTATTTTATTTTAAGCCTTCTTAATATTATTATAAAGGTATTAAATATTTTATTTATTAAGTAAGGTTTTTATATCTTTTTCTTTAAGTTAAAAAAAGTCTTTATTTTCTTTTATAAACTTAAAAAGGTTTTATAATATTATAGATATAGGTTTTATAGTATTATTATAGATTCTTATTATTATTACTTTCTTAAGTAACTTATAATAAAAAAGCTTTAAAATATAATAAAATAAAAAAGTTAAGTAAAAAGTAATAATAATAAGTTATATTATTAAACTAAAGCTTAAAAAGTTATTTTTTTTTATACTCTTTAAGGGCTTTATAGTTAAAAAGGGGCTAAAGCTATAAAAAAAAGATTAAGCCTTATTACTAGTTAAGTTAATTAATTAAGCCTGGCTATAGTAAAGGAGGCTAATTAATAAAAACTAGTTAGTAAATTAAGGCTAAATATAGCTTGATAATTCATTAAGTTAAACTTCCCCTATAAGAGGGCGGTAAGCCACTACAGGCGGCAGTATTATTATACCTTACCTTTACTTATTTTTATTAAAAATAATACCCTTTCTTTAATTAATATTACCTTATTTTAAAGTACTTATTTTTAAAAGCTTTAAGATTAAGGTATAGTTAAAAATATATTTTATAATTAATAATTAATAATTATATATAGTAATTTATAAAATTTCTTTAAGAAAGTAATAATTAAAAAGTAAATAAAGGATTATAGTATTAATACTTAAGGTATATTTATATATTAAAGCTGCTTTTAACTCTTAAATTAAAAACCCTTTATTATTATTATTATTTAATATATATATAACTTTTTTATAATAAGATATTTAAAAAAAATATTATTTTTTATTTACTTTAATACTTTTATTATTAAGATAATATATTATAGTCTATAATATAGTTTATTTATAATTATTATTATTATAATAGCTATATATTGTATAAATAATACTAAGGCCTTTTATAACTCTTCTTTATTATAAATAGATTTTAAAAGTAAATCTTTATAAACTTTATAATAAACCTCTTATAGATTAATAATAACTTAAAATGTTTTATAGTTATTATAAATAGGTTATTAAAATATATTTAATTAAAGGCAATATACTTAATATTAATAAAGGCTTATATATAGTATTTTAAAGATTATTAATAATATTTTTATAGGTTTTTTTTTTAAATTATTGATAATAAAGGATTAAATTAAGTAAGATATTTTTAAATAATACTTTATAAATTAATTAAAGTTAAGTAACTTCTCTTTATAGCTTACTACCTTAAAATTAATAATAATATAAAGCAGGCTAATTAAAAGATTTAAGCTATTTTATATATTATAATCTTTTTTATATAATATAATTAACTTAAGTACTTACTAGCTTACTAGCTTACTTTTAATAAATAAAACTTATTAATATTAAGTATTAACTTAAATAACTTTTTTAATAAGTTTAATATTAACCTTATTTAATAAGTAAATATACTTATAGTAAGTATTACCTTTTTAAAAAGTAAGGTAATAATATTTTTTTATTACTTTAAAGAAAGTATAAAGCTTGCTTAAGCTATAATAGCCTTTACTTAATAATATTAATAAAAAAATATTAACTATAGCTAGTATTTAATAAAGTATTATTAAGTTAGTAATAAGATATAGTTATTATTATAATATATAAAAATAAACTACTTTAGTAAAAAACTTAATTAACTATATATAAAATATATTATTATAATAATCCTTTTTTTTATTATAAAGCTAAATATCTTAAGTAATATCTACCCTACCTTTTATATAAGCTTTATAAAAAGAGCTATTTATAACCTATTACTATCTTAAGTCTTATTAAACTTTAAGCTAAGCTTAGTTTAAGTATACTTAAAAGGTTAAGTAAAGTTAATAAAGGAATATATAGTAAAATATATATTAATTATTAAAAATTATTATAGCTATAGTTAAAAATACTAGGTATTAATTAAATAAGCAGGCTATAATCTACTTATATAAAAGCTATTAAAATAATTTTAAAATATTATAGTATTAAATTAATTTAAAATAGCTTAAGGCAGTATAATATAAATTAATAAACTTATTTTCTTTAAGTACTATACTTTAAATTTAAATTAATTATAATAAAATAATACTATAAATAATATTATATATAATAATATTACTTTTTTAATAATATATTAAGAGGTATAATAAAAGCTAAAGGCTATTATATATATTTTTATTATTATATAAAAAGTAAAATAAAAGTAGGTTTATTATTATTATTATTTTTAATAAATAAAAGTAATATTAATATAATAAGCATTAATACTTATATAATTATATAAAGAAATATTTATATTATATTAAGCATTAATATAATCTTATACTATCTTAATATAAATATAATTAGTAATATTAATATTAATAAGTATTAATTATTATAAAGCTATATTACTTTAGTTTATTAATATTAAGCACCTTTTTTTAATATATAAAACTTATTCTTTTTTTTATTTTTATTATTTAATAATAATAAAAAAGGAAGTTATTATTAAAAAAAGGGTAAGGCAGGCTTATTGTCAGGGGATAATCAAGACCGCAGCGAGATAGCAGCGCAGGTCCTGTGCCCTAGTAAGGAGAAACCCTAGCCTTAAGCCCTTAGTCTTAAGCTAGAAAAGGAAATGTATCTATAAAAGGCCAATCAGTCAGACAGAAAGCTAGAAGGAAGTTAAAGATTAATATAGTTACTACACTACCTTTATATTTAGCAGTAGCCTTATAGCTATCTTATAGAAGGCTAATAGCTATATACTACCTATTATATCTTATGCCTTCTCACTCTCCTCTACAACCCCTATCTCTAACACTTATTATACTTTTACCTTAATTATTATTTATAATTATTATAATACTTATTTAAGCTTAATAAAATATAAAATATTTTTTAATTATTAATATAAAACTTTATAGTATTTTTTTAAAAAGTTTTATTAAGCTTTTTAAAATAATATTATAAAAGGTTAATAATACTTATTATAAAGTTAATAAATTATAAATATATATTAAGTATAATATTAAAGGTATTAATAATTTATTCTACTTACTGCTTTTATTTAAGTATTTTAATATTACTTTTAACTAGAATTATTATATTACTTTCTTTAACTATAAATAAAGTATTACTTATTAAAATAATAAAAGTATTAAAAATATAAATAAATTAAGGCTAAATAAGGCTTAACTTAATAATAATAAGTATTTTTATTTATATTTAATTAAATATTATAAACTTAATAAATAGTTTTACTTTAATACCTTTTATATCCTTAACCTTTATTATAATAAATATTAAAATATACCTGCCTTAATTAATAATATACTATAAATTATATAATACTTATTATAATATTAAACTTATTATTAATTAACTTTTAACTTAAGAATAAGATTAATATATATTAAGATATATTTTATAGCTATAGCTATAGCTAAAGATATACTTATTTATTTTATTATTATTTATTAACTATTTAATATATAAATAATAAAAATAATTAATTTATATTAAAGGCTATATATCTTTATTATTAAAATTTTATTTTATTAAGTAAGGGCTAATAGCCTTTTAATATCCTTACTATATATTAATATTAAATTAATACTTAAGGATATTATATTTATAATAAGTTTATTATTAATTATTATATTAATTAATATTAATTACTATATAAAGGATAAAGAATATATTATTATATTAAAAATAAAGATTATAATCATTAATTAATTATCTTTATAAAAGTAAAAAGGTAAAATAATAAGCTTTTTTAAAGAATTTAAACTTTAAAATAATAAAATTATAAAAAAGTAAATAAAACTACTTTATATAATAAAAAGGTAAGGCAGACCTTATTTAAATTAATTAAGATATATATTTATATTTTTATATATATTATAATATTATAAAGAATATAAATTATAAAGCCTACTTAACCTTAAGAACCTTTTTATTAATAAAGATATTATTTATTAATTATATAATTCTTTCTTATACTATATATAAATAATAAATTTATTTAAAGGCTTTTTAAAAATAATATATAAAAAAAAGTATATTATAAACTTAAGCTTTACTTAAGCTTTATATAACCTAAGCTTTATAAAGGCCTAGCCCTTACTTAAGGTATTACTAGCTTAAGCTTTATAAAGGCCTAGCCTTTTTTTAAAGTATACTAATTTTATAGGTATATAACTAATTATAAAGGAATATAAAGATATATAAACTCTTTTTCTCTTTAAGTATATATATTTATATTAGAATGCTTATTTATAGTTACTATAAGGCCAGTTCTTTATACCTTTATAAGCCTTTAGTTATTTAAGGTATTATTAAAGAGTATTATTATTATTAAAGTATAATAAGTAATAATAATATTAAGGCTTAATAAGGTATTAAAGAATAGTATTAAAAAGAGATTTAAAAAAAAAGCTTAATCTATAGTATAAAATTTATTAAGATTATAATTATTTAGCTAAATGTAATTATTAATTAAATTATAATTAAGGTTATTATTATAGTGCTAGACTATATTATTATTATTTATTAAGATAAGGAATTATTTAATAATTATATTAACTTAATTAAGCTAATATTAATATCTATAGAATTAAAGATAATTACTTAATAAAGGATGCTAGTTATTAAAGGTAATTAAAGTATTAAAAAGCTTTTTTAAAAAATAAGCAAGAGCTAGTGGTTTATTATAATTAAAAAGCTAAAGTAAAAGGCAATTTTATAATAATTAATACTATAGGCTTTAATAAAAGTTATTTAAAATATTATAATATAGTATATCCTTAAGTTAAAAGCTAGGCTTATTAGGTTATAAAGCTAGGATTTATTTTTATTAAATAAAAGCCTTATTATAAAGGTTATTAAGCTAGTAGTGCAGGCAGACTTTAAAAATAGGCTTTAATACTTTAAGCTAAAGGTAAGTATTTAAGCAGTTTTAGACTTAAGATAAGATAGTTAAGTTAAACTTAAAGCTATAGTTATAAGCTAGTTATATAACTTTTATAATAAAGGTATAAATATTATTACCTTTATAATAAGTCATATAATTAAAGTATAATAACTTAAGTTTATATTAAGTATATAGTATATCTATCTTAAAGTAATTAAAAAAGATTTTTATTTAATAATAAAGAAAAGGCTATATTTATATTTATAAATAATATCTTATAATAACTAAGAATAATACTATTTTAAAGCCTTACCTTAAAGTATAAAGACTATATTTTTATAAATATTATATTAAAAGCCTATAGTAATATAGTTTTTTAATACTTTTATAAAAAGATAAATATCTTTATAATAATATATATAGCTTTAATAAAAAATATTATTATATTTATTAATATTAAGCTAAAAGTAGTTAATATTTTTTAATTTAAATTTATTAAGCTTAAGACTAGGCTATAAGTTATTATTATTTAAAGAGGATAAAGATATAAATAGGGAAGGAGAATGGTAATATATATTAATATATTATTAATATTAGTGGCAGTATTAGCAATATTAATGTTTCTTTTATATTAAGGAGTTAGTTAAATTAAAAAAGGTAGAGTCTAAAGAGGAAGAGGAGTTATTATTAAATAATGTAGGATAGTAGTGGCTATAATAAGACTATTGTTTATGGTTAGCCTTAGGCAGTGCCTTTATTACTAATAGAGAGTTAAGAGGTCACCAGGTGTTTAAGGTTAAGTAAGGTTAAGTAGTAAGTATTAAAGAACTATAATAATTATTAATAATTATTAATATTACTAAAGCTATTTATATAAAGCAAGGCAGGTGTTATTAAAGGGATATTATAAAAGGTAGAGCTAGGTTAGCTAGAGGGCTATAGGCACTACTTTAAAGGGTTATTATAAAGTAATATAATTATAAATATTAAAATATAAAAAGGCAAGGAGTCTATAGTTATTAATATAAAGGGTAATATAAATAAAAATATTATTAATAATAATTTAAAAAGTATTAATAAAGAGGCAGGAATTTAAATATTAAGTAATATAAATAATATAAAAAAAAGGGTAAAAAAGGTAATGAAAAAATAAAAAAAAAGAGTACTTTAAATATATTAATAAAAATAATAACCTTACTTATTATAATTAAGTAATTACTTAAAGATTAAGGAAGGTATAGCTATAGTATAGTTATAAAAAGAGAAGATAAGTAATTAACTTAAAGATTTAAAAAGGTAATATTATTATTAAAAATAGCGAGCTTATTATTTAATAATAAAAAGCAAGCTTAAGCTTTAAGAAAAAGGTTAATATAGTTAATATAAAGTAAATAATTAATTTAAGCAAGAGGTATAAAGCTATTAATTAAGAGTTTATTAATTAATAATAATATTAATATAGTAGTTAGTAAATAAAGTAAGAGATATTAAATTAAGTAAATAAAGATAAAAAGGTTAATAACCTAGTTAAATAAATAATATAAATAAATAAGTCTTTAAGAATATATATAGTAATTTAATATTATTAATAAAATAAAGAATAAGGATAATATATTAATATATTAATAATAATATTTCTAAAGGTAATACTATTTAATTAATATAAGCTGCTTTTAAACTAGGTAGTTAAGGTTAATAATATTTAAAAAAGAGAGAAGGTTAAAAAAGAGGGGATTAGGATTTATTAATATAAGGTATTATTAAGATATAATAATAGTATAAAGGTAAGGAAAAGAGTATTATTAAGATAGAAGTAGTTAAAGGAAAAAATATTATTAAGATATAAAGGGAAGATATTATTAAGATATATTAATGCTTAAAGGCTGCTAGGTAGTAGTTATTTAATAATATATAGCGCTAAAGGCTAGTTAATTATTAAAAGTATATATATAAATTACTATTAATTAGCATAATATATTATAAAAATAAGGATATAAAAGCTTAGATTGACTATTTTAAAGGGAGAATCCTTTATTAATTAATATTACTAGCTAATTAATATCACTAGCTGACTAATGCATCCTGTCACTTTATTGTGATATAATATAATAACTATATTAATCTTTAACCTCTTTTTATCTTTTTATTTAATTAATTAATCTTTTATAAATATATTTCCTTTTTTAATTTAAGATTAAAAGCTTAAGGCTAAGGTTTTTCTTTATTAAAGTATAAAGCTTGTGCTATTATCTTACTATAGCCTTAATTATCCCTTAATAAATTACCCCCCTTTTTATAATAATACCCTTATTATTATTTTATAAAAATAACGTTTTATTACTTATTATTAATCTTTAATTAATAATATTATTATATAATTATTACTTTTTTATTTTTTAATATTTTTATAATATTAACCTACTTTTTTTAACTTTATCTTTATATAATAATAACCTTTATTTTTTAGAGCAGTCCTATTTTCACTATAGAATATTCCTATTTTCACTATAGTGGCCTATGCCTATACTAAAGTTAATACACCTACAGTGGGTGTCTAAAAGTCTTAATCCAGCCTTAAATTCCTAGATAAATATATATATTTTAATAGTAAAATACTTTAAAATCATTATAGAATAATAATTAAGTTAAATTAGAAAAACATATTATTTATATATATAACTATTATATATATTAATAAAGTATAATTTATTTTTAATAAACAATATATATTATAATTTAAAGTATTGTTTTCTTTTTAATAATTTTTACTTACTATAATTATAGTGATATTAATGATTAAAATTTTAATTTATAGTAGTATATACATTAAGTTTTAGTATATCAACCACTATAAATCAAATGCTTACTTTTTTACATAATATTTAGAAATTAATAAAAAAATTAAAAAAAATAGATATATATAAATAAATTAAAAAATATAAAAATTTAACTATTTATTTATTATATTACCCATCTATATTTCATTTTTTCTCCTATTTTATATATGTAATAGTATTTTTAAAATTTAGATTTTAATGGATTTTATATAGAATTTTTAAACTGGATCGTCACTTTTAGACTCCCACTATACACCACTAATCCCATTAATTCACACCTATTTATAGTGCAATGCCCTAGCGCATTATATATTGAGTGTATAGATAAGCTAACCCTCCCCCCCCTTATATAACCTAACCCTATGTATACATGCCTTTACTTTACTATACTAAAATAAAAACATATATATATATAGGTTATAGATAATTAATTTTCTATTTTATAATTAACAGTAGTTTAACTATTACTTAAGTTATATAATAATAAGGTTAGGAAATAGTTTTAAATAATTTTTAAAATAATTTACTATTAATTAAGAATTACTTTATTATTACTTAAGAATTAATTTATTATTAATTAAGAATTAATTATTTTTTTATTTTATTTAAATCTAGCGCGCCTTAAAAATAGCATCTCTTTATAGTAATCTTTTATCTAGAGATGAATTTTTTAAGTTGCTATTAGAATTAATTCCGCCTGCAATTATAAATAACTAGCAATCTAACCTAATACTGGTTATATATGTTATTAAATCTAAATCTAAACCAACACTACCTGCTATACTTATAAAAAATAGATTATTTCTATTATAATTACTAATACAAATACTAATATTTTTTAATTATTTATTATTTTATAATATAATTAAATATACTTTATTATTGCATAAAGATATATAAAAGATTAAAATAAATATATTTATAAATAATATATATATAGATTTATAAATTAAATTAAAATTAATTTAAAATAACTTTATTAATAATCTAAGATTAATTTTACTTAAGATAATCTTATTTTAATTTTTACTTTATTAACTATTAATTTAAATTAATTAAAAAATCTAATAAAGGTAGAGTCTTTTATTTACTCTTTTTATATTTTAGAATATTTAAATACAAGTATTTATAAAATTAGTTATTTTATTCTATTTAATATACTATTATTAAAGAAAATATTAAGTTTATAAAAGTCTATAAGTTTTACTTAAAAATTAATTTAAAATTAATTTAAAATATATTAAGAATTAATTTTAATTTAAATCCAATATAATCTTTTATATATTTACCCTTTAAAAAACAGCTTAACTGCCCTTTTTAAAAATATACTATATAAATAATCTTTATATAAATATACTAAAGGGAAAGTTTATAAATTTATTTTATTAATAAAATAAAACTATACCTTAATTAATTTTAATTTACTTTAAGAATTAAAATCTTTATGTATTTAACTATATTCTTTAAATTATTTAAGAGAAGTTATTAAGTAAGTTTTTTTTAAAAAAAAATAAAAAAAATTATTAATATTTTTAGTTTTACTTATGCACTTTATAATAATTTCTAATCTTAAAAATGCTATATAACTTTTTTTTTAACCTATAAATTAAAATTAATTAAGGTTAAGACTAAGATTATAAATAATTTAATTTTAAAAGAGTTTAAAATTAATTCTTAACTTAACTTTAATTAATTTTAAATAAGGCATTTATACTTAAACTTAATACTAGATCTACTATATTAATAGCCTTAATCTTATATTAAAAGGATATTCTATAATATTTTATATTATTAAATATAATGCTTATTATTAAGAAATTAAGTAAATTTTAAATAAGCAGGAAGTTATTTTAAAAAAAAAGTATTATTTTATTAATTTAAATAAATAAAAATAAAAAACTTATAGTAAGATTTTATATAGAATTAATTAAAAATTAATTAAAAGCTAATTTTAAATTAATTTAAAAGTTAATTATATTTCTCACCTTAGGCAAATGCATCACTAGCCTTATAAAGTTAAGTAGTATTTTTATACCCCTTTAACTATTAATTCTAGTAGTATAAAAGCTATTATTTTAGTATTAACTAGTATTTATACCTATCTATTATTTTTACTTAAAAAGATCTTATAAGCTATTACTATAGATTTTTAGAATTTATTATAAAAAATAAAAAATAAATCTACTATATTAAGTATTTAAT
The DNA here is from genome assembly GCA_020631695.1 of Trichoderma cornu-damae. Taxonomy (NCBI): domain Eukaryota; kingdom Fungi; phylum Ascomycota; class Sordariomycetes; order Hypocreales; family Hypocreaceae; genus Trichoderma; species Trichoderma cornu-damae. The sequence goes on along the minus strand of CM036090.1, from coordinate 6,356,286 downwards.
TATAAATTTTATATTACTTAAATTTAAAATAATTACTAATTAATTTTAAATTAATTCTAGTCTTATTTTACTTAAGTCTTAAGGTTAAAGATTTTTATTAAAAATATAAAGTATAAATACTTTCTTAAATTTATAAAAGCTTTAATAATTAAGATTTTATTTATATAATCTTATATAAATATAAGCTTTTATATTTTCTATAAGGCTCCTCTTGAATGTCTATTTATCTAAAGTATAAATAAAAGCTTGCAAACTCTTTTAATTTTTTAAATATTAAAGAAAACTAGGTTAATCTTGATTTAATTAAAAATTAATCTTAATTTAATTTTAATTTAATTTAAAATTAATTCTTACTTATTTTTTAATTAACTTTATTTAGTATATTTAATTTATAAATAATAATAATAATAATTTTATTATTATTTACTTTTTCTAAGCTTAAGCTAAGCTTTTAGAATAAGAAGTTTTTAAATCTTTTTATATAAATATTAATTATAAACATCTAGCATTATCTAGCAATATTAAGGTTATTTAGGGATAGTTTAGTCCAATATCTTAAAAAGGTATGTTTTAAACTATTTATAATTTATTTTAAAATTAATTCTAAATTAATTTTAAATTATTTTTTAAAATATATTTATAATTAACTTTATATAGTTATACCAGTAGTTTATATTTATATAAATACTAAGTTATTTATTATATTTATATTTATATATTAAAAGGTTTTCTTTATTTTTAAGTTTATTTATAGTATTAAAATTATATAAAAGCATATATATAGCTCTAGTTTATTAGGCATCATTATTAATTAAGACTATTAAAATCTTTTAAGTTTGTTTTAATTAAATAATATTTAATTAAGAATTAATATTAATTTAATTAAGATTTTATATTTATTTATAATCTTAAGATCTAGAGAAATAGCCTTAGCTATAGTATACTAGATACTTTATTTACTTTTATAAAGTTTATTTTTAAAAAGGTATTAAAAAACATTATAATAAAGAATATAAACCTAATTCACTTTTCTTTAAAATAATAAGTTTATTAAATATAATATTAAAGGAGAATTATAAAATAATTAGATTAAAATTAAAAAGTAAGTTTTTTAAAATTAATTATAAAATAATTTAAAATTAATTCTTAACTATTCCTTTACTAATTTATAATTAAATAAGGATCTTTATAATACAGGCTTAAGCTGTATATAAGCTAAGTAATAATATTTACTTAAAATTAACTATTATTATAGTAAAATAAAACTTAATAACTAAGACTTAATAGCCTTTTATATAAATATAATTAAGGTTTTATATAAGATTTTATATTAATAAAGTAGTTAATATACCTTACTTAAAACCTATATAAAGCAGTAAGTTACTTTAAATTTAATTTTAAATTAAATCTTAAGTATTATTAAATTATATTTAATTTAATTTCCTTTAAGTACTGGAAATATAATCTAAACTATATAAAAGCCAATCTTAATTATTAATCTATAAAAATTATATATATATATTAAAATATATTATTTACTAGTTAATTTATATACTAAAATAAATAATATAAGATATTATTTATTAATTTACTTATTATTTTTATATTAACTTTTTTTAAAAACTAAATAATAAAGTATTAAAATAGCTTAAGTAATTAAGCATTAATAAAAAGATATTCGCCTTATAATTAAGAGATCTAGGTCTAGGTTTATATTAAAGCTTATAAAAGTCTAACTAAAAAAGCTTATAACTATTGGATAAAAGTTTAGCCGCTAGATAGATGAATTAGCCCGATGGAGGAATAATTAGGCCAAATGATCAAGATTAAAAAATTTTTCAATCTCGATCCTTTATAAATTAGGCTTAGTTTTAAACTCTAAATCCAAGTAGTGAAACTTTATTATAACTTTTTATATAATAAAAATATTATTAAGAAAAAATAACTAATTAAAAGCGCAAGAAAAGAGCTTTTAAATAATATAGATTATATAATATTAGCTTATGTAATCAAGGTGTAAAAAACTATATAAAGAAGCGATGCCCCTGATGGAAAATAGGATAGTTATATTAAACTTAAGTGTTTATATAAATATAATGGTTATATCTATTGCTTATATAATACAATTCCTCTTGCTTATATAATATTTATATAAGCTTAAGTAATCAAGCCCTACTTTTATTACTAAGTAATCTTCAACAGGTTATAAGCCTGGCTTATATAACTTATATTATTATAAGTTATATAATATTAATACAACTACCCTATACTGATAATAACCGACCTTAACTGAATTTAATTAAATCCGAGTTTGTCTGAGTTCGACTGAATTTGACTGAAAAAATTATAAAAAATAATATAATAAAAAAAAAATAATAATAACAATCTTTAAAAAAAAAAAAAAAAAAAAAAAAAAAATATATATATATATATTATATTATATTATTATTATAAAGCTATTATTATTTATTATTATTATATAATATTATATAATAATAATGGGTAAAGATAAAGAAGATATCCTAAAGCTTAAAGGCTCTGAAAATTATCTAACTTAGGCCTTAAGGATGGAATCCTTTTTAATAAAGGAAAAATTATTTTCTGCTATTAAAAATTCAGAAAATAATAAATCTAATGAGGCCCTAGCCAATATTAGGCTTAGGCTTTTTGATGGACCTTTATTATAAATAAAATATATTAAAAATGTTAAAGAAGCTTGGGATGCTTTAAGAAATCTTTATAATTCTTTAGGATTTACTTTTAATTTTTTAATTATAAAGGAATTATTTAATATTTCCTTAGATAAATTTCTTAATATAGAAATTTATTTAAATAAAATTAAAGAATTAACTAAAGAATTAATTTCTAAGAATATTATTATTCTTGAAATTGTAATAATAGCTTGGATTTTAAATAATCTTAATGAATCTTATAAATCCTATGTTATTAGTGTTTCTCAGGCTTTAAGAAATAACCCTGATATCTATAACCTAGAATCTATAATTTCTAGCTTATTAAATGAATTTAAAAGATATAAAGAGCCTGAAGAAAATTACTATATAATTAATAATAATAATAATAATAATAATAATAATAATAATAATAATAAAAAGGTTATTAAAAATAATAATAATAAAAAATATTATAATAATAAAAAGCCTTGGAAGAAAAATAAAATAGCAGTTAAATGCAAATACTGCAAGCTTCCAAGCCACTTTAAAAAAGATTGTTATTTTTTACATCCTAATAAGGCCCTTAAAAATTGGAAAAATCCTAATAAAAAGAATAAAAATCAAGAAAATTAAAATAAAAATAATAATAATAAAGAAGCTTATTTTATTAATAATAATAATAATAATAAGCTAAAAGATATTGAAGAAAATTATAACCTTATTTCTAAATTGGACCTTGATAAGGATATAAATATTAATAACAACTGTTATATTAATAATAATATTGATATGGATTATGAATTTGAGCATAATTACTCTAGAATTAAGGTATTAAATATAACTTCTAATAATAATAAGAAAAATAATAATAATAATATAAGACCTTTAACTGAATATTTACCTATTTTATATAAATTTATTAAAAATAATAAAAAAGTAAATTATAACCCTTATAAAAATTATAATAATATAACTAATTTTATTTATAATACAGGTGCCACTAAGCATATTATAACTAATAAAGATAACCTTATTAATTATAAAACAATAAATAAAATTGTTAAATAGGGTCAGGCTTCTTCTTTAAAAGTTAAAGGATCAGGTGATTTAATTATTTATTTTTTAAATAATAAAAAACCTTATTTATTAAAAAATTATTATTATATTCCAGAATTAGGAATTAATATTATATCTCAATCTTATTTTATTAATCTATTTGCATTTATAACCTTAAAATCTATATTTTTAATAAATAATAAAGGCGAAATAATTACTCAAGGAATTAAAAATAATAACTTATATAATATTCCTATTATAATTAAAAAGCCTAATAATGCTGTCTATATAAATATTATTAATAATAATAATAATAAATCTATTAAATTAGATTTATATTTATGGCACTTAAGATTAGCACATTTAAATTATAAAGCTTTATTAAAACTTATTAAAAAGTCTAACAAAGCTTATAATTTTAATAAAAATAATATTATTAAAATAAAACAATGTGAGTACTGTTTAAAAGGAAAATTAACTAATAAGATAAATAGGAAAATGAATAAAAATAAATATAATTATTTAGATAAAATATATATAGATATATAGGGACCTATAAAAATCCCAACTTATAATAATTATACCTTTTTTATAACCTTTTTAGATAAATCAACAAGATTTTTAACAGTTTATTTAATTAAAAATAAACATAAAGCTTTAATTAAATTTAAAGAATATAAAAATTTAGTTAAAAATAATAATAAAGGTTATAAAATAAAAGAAATATTTTCAGATAATGCTAAAGAATATATTTACCCTATAAAAGATTTTTGCTTAAATAATAGTATTATTTATAATAATAGCCCTATTTATACTCCTAAGCCAAATAGCGCTGTTAAAAGGATAAATAGGACCTTATTAAATAAAATAAGAACTATTTTATTTACAGCAAATTTACCTTATTATTTATAAGGTGAAGCCCTATTAACAGCTGTTTATATTTATAATAGAACTCCCCATTCTAGCCTTAATTTTAAGGCTCCTATAGAATTAAAAGAAAATAAAACCTTAGAAATTTCAGACTTAGAAAATATTAAGGTTTTTAAGAGTATTATTTATTATAAAAATAAAAAGCCTGAAAATAAATTAAAAACAAGGGCTTTTAAAGGCATTATTATAGGCTATTTAGAAAATAGCTATAAAATCTAGGATTTTTATAAACATAAAATAGCTATATCTAGGGATATAACTATTTTAGAGAATAATTTTAAGGCTAATTATTCTAATAATTATTTAAAAAATCAAGATAAATCTGATTTATTTGATTTTAATACCTCATTAAAGCTAAATAAAGGCGCTTTAAATAGCCCTAATAATATTAATAATAATATTAATAATAATATTAATAAAAATACTATAAATAAAATGAATAATCCTAATACCTCCCAAGCCAAAATCTCTATGGATATCCCTTTTAGGCTACAGGCAGATTTTAAAGAATATAAAGAATATCTAGATATAAATTATATTTATAATATTATAAATAATAAAGATAATTTAGAACCTTCTTTTTATAAAAATGCTATTAATAATATTAATAGTGTTAAATGGAATAATTCTATAAAAGAAGAAATTGATGAATTAATAAATCAAGAAACTTGGGAAATAACCTATTTGCCTAAAGACCGGGAAGCTTTAGGTGGCCGTTGGGTTTATAAAATAAAAGAAATTAATAATAATAATATTATTAATAATAATAATAATAATAATAATAAAAACCCTAAAAATAATAATAATAATAATAATTATAAATATAAATATAAATCACGTTGGGTAATTCAAGGTTTTAAGCAAATTCAAAATCTTGATTATAACGAGACCTTTGCTAATACAGCTAGGCCAGAAGCTATTAGAATGCTATTAATAATAGCTATTTCTAATAACTATATAATAAATTAATGTGATATTAAAAATGCCTTTATACATGCTAAAATTAATAAAGAAATATATATGAAAATTCCCTTAGGATGGGAAGAATATATTATTAATAATTATAATAAAAAATATAATACTAATTATATTTTAAATAATAATAATAATAATAATATAAATAATAATAATAATAATAACTATCAATTAGTGGCAAAGCTTAAAAAAGCATTATACAGCCTTAAACAAAGCCCTAGGCTTTAGTATAATTTTCTTTCTAACATTTTAATAAGCTTAGATTTTATAATAAATCCTTTTGATAAAGGAATATTTATAAATAAAAAACTATATATAATACTAGTTATATATATAGATGATATATTATTTATTGGATCTAATATTAATAATATAAATTATATTAAAAAATGCTTATTAAAATTTATAAAATTACAAGACCTAGGTGAAATTAAGGATTTCTTAGGAATAAGATTTTATATAAATAGAAAAGAAAAAACTATAACTTTATCCCAAAATAAATATACTATTAATAAAATAAAAGAATATAATAAAGAAGGTCTAGGGCATTTTAATTTACTATATATAGTGGGTTTAAAATTAAGAAAAGCCTCTAAAAGCCTTGATAATAATATAATTTTACAATATTAAAAAGAAATAGGCTCTTTATTATATCTAGCCTTAAAAACAAGGCTTTATAATAATAGCTTTTAATATTATAAATTGTTCTAAATATGCAGGTAATGATAATAATACTTATATTAAAGCTTTAAATTGCATTTAGAAATATTTAAATAAATATCCTTTATTAAAATTAAAATATAAATGTAAAAATCCTTATTTATATTTTATTAAAGGATTTTTAAATGCTTCTTAGGCTGCTGATTTAAATAATAGAAGTTCTACTACAGGTTATTGTTTTTATTTATATAATAATTTAATAACCTAGAATTCTATTAACTAAAAATCTATAGCTTTAAGCTCTTGTAAGTCTGAATATATAGCTTTAAAGAAACCTATTTTCTAGAGGCTATATATTTAAATAAGCTGTTATATTCTTATATTTATAAATATGGTTCTTAAATATTAAATTATAAAATAAAAATTCCCCCTATTTTAACAGATAATCAGAAGCTGCTATTAATAGACTATTAATTAGGTAAAAATAATGCTACCATTATTCATAAAGAACTAACACAGCATAGATCATTTCTTTATTCTCTTTATTAACTAGAGTCAATTAGTAAATAAACTAATAAATCTACAATTATTTTATAATTAAATCAGAAGTATAAAATAGGCATGGTACTTTACTAAAGTCTGAGTTTCTATTACTTAAATTTAATAAATTCAAGGCTTTTTGTCACAAATTTAGAATTATACTATTAATATAAGCTTAACCTTATTATCAATTATTTAAGCTCTCTATATAATAATTTTAATAATAGTATAAGTTTTTATTAAGAGGTTTATGGCAATCTTGTTAGACTTTTAATGATTTTTATTTACTAGCTATAGTAAAGTGTAATTACTTTTATTTTTATCTGAATTTATTATTTATTACTTAATAATGGTATGAACATATTCATTTTAAGGCTTTTAATAATAGATTTGAAATTAACGCTATTTAAAAAGGTCACCTGTCAGAGTTATAAATTCCGTTTATATTAAAATAGACCAATGAAAGTTTAAGATTCCTATATATTAATATTAACTTCTAACTTTTTTCTGGAATATAATAATAAAGGTTTTTAATATATTACTCTAAAGGCTTATATTTAAAAATTCTAATTAAAAAATTATTACCTGATCCTTTAAGGGAGGCTGTTAAAGCTATTTATAAAAGTCTTTAACTAAGTATTGTTTTATAACTATAGATTATCTTTATTAAAAGTTTAGCTACTGGATAGATGAATCTTAGTGGCTGATGGAGAGGTAATTAGTTGCGAATGATTGAGATTGAAAAATTTTGTTATTGTCAATCCTTTATAAATTAGGCCTATGTTTTAAGCTCTAATCCAAGTTATGCTCAAACTCATATTATGTCAACTTTATTATATATATAAAAAATAGTTGTTATTAATAAATTTATATCCTTTATTAAAAGTGTAAGATAGATTAAGCTTTTTCAATAAGTCTTATAGATTATATAATATTAGCTGTGTGTAAAATAAACTGTGTAAATTATTTATTTTGTTGTGATTTTCTTTCGGATTTTTAATATTTTTTTATTATTCATGGCTGACAATACACATGTGTGTGTATTATTATTATTATTATTATTATTATTGAGTATGTAGTATTTTGTGAATGCTATAATAGCTAGAAATTCTTAGGTATAAACAGCTAACGAAGCCTGACCTTTAATGTTTAGCAAAGTTTATAATTCGTGCTTAGACATTGTTATAAGCACTTAATTGCTAATATTTACAATTTCAAGAATAATCTTCAGAAGTCTAGGGCTAATCTTCTTTATATTTTTATTTACAACCTAAATTTCTATCTATTTAAATACAAAATATTAAATAATCTCATATAATTTAACAAAGCTAAATCTAAGGAAGTATAAAGATTTTCTTTAAACTCTTAAATATATATTTTTTAATATATAAAGACATTTAATATGACAGGCCTATTAGTTATTATTTTCTGAATTTTAATAACTAGGCTTCATGTTCAAACCTGGATCATGACCTAAGCAAGGATATATTTCTTAATCTCGTCGTTTTTACCCACAATTATTGTCCCATCGTAATGTTATATAATAATAATAAATAATAATAACTATTAAGTAATAGTATAATATATATATATTTTTTTTTAGACTTTAAGATTGTTATTGATAGGTTTTTCCTCTAAAGGTTTTTATTATATTACATAATTTTTCCTAGTCCAGTCAGGTCGATAACTCAGGCAAACTCTGTTTAATTAAATTCGGTTAAAAGTCGATTATTAAAATCGTATAGAACAATTCCTTTATATTAATAGGTTTAAGTCTTCAGTAATTCACTAACAGAGATGATAGCTTTTTTTAAGCATATAAATAAGCAAGTTAGTGGTATTAACAAATAAGATATATATCTAAAGCTTATATAAACGCCAAGTTAATAAGCTTAACTTTGGCTATTTTATACGCCTTAAGGGTTGCATATTTAATAGCTTATATGATGCTGTATTATTTAAAAGAAACAACCTTTACTGCTGACGATATTTTATTATAAAAGTTATAATAAGTTCGAGTTTTTAAAACCAGGCCTGATTGATCGAAGATTGAAAAATTTTTAATCGTATCGATAATACTCATTGTGACTAAACTTCCCTTAATTTTAAGACTGTCTAAATCCTGGTAGCGAAACTCTAGTATAACTTATTGAAAGCAAATATTAATTTTTAAAAGTTAACATAAATAATAGTAAGATTAATTTTAAATAATATCTTATATTATTTATTAGCTTTATATGTCAAATTAACCAAGCAAATAATAAACTATTTTAATAGCGATGCCTCTTTATAGATTAACAAGATTGTATAAGTTTTAGATATATTTCTAAGGTTACCTAGGTGCTTAAATTAAGTATATGGTTAAATCATAATTTGCTTATATAATACAATGCATCTTGCTTATATAATATGTTATTATGAGCAAGGCTAATTAGCAATCCCCACTTTGATTACTAAGTTTTATTTTTACTATAATAATAGCTTTATTTAAAAGTAAATAATTACATTATAGCTTATATAAGTCTTTTGATTATTTTAGTCTATTAATTTTAAAGTATAAGGACTTACTTTTGAAAATTTTAATACTTAAATTACTTTATAATTCTCCTTTAATATTATATTTAATAAACATTATTTAGCAAGATATAAAGTGATAGGTTTATATTCTTTATTATAATGTCTTTTAATACCTGGGCTTTTTAAGCTTAAAATAAACTTTATAAAAACAAATAAAAATTTAATGCCTTCAATTATGCTGATAATAAGGCTATTTCTCTGAATCTGGGTATATAATAAATATAAAATCTTAATTAAGCTAGATCGTTGAAAATATTATATGTTAAAGGAACAAACCCTTAAAGATTTTAATAGATCTTAGATGTAGCCAGTTTGTGTATTTGAACTAGGCTATATAACTATACTTTTATGGTATTTTAATACTATAAATAAACTTAAAAATAAAGAAAAGCCAATATATAAGGTCTAAAGGTGGTGAGACAAGACATTAATAATAGCGTTATTCTATATAACTGCATATTAAAGTTAATTATAAATATATTGCAAATACTAAATTATTAAAAATTAATTTTAAAATAGAGTATGAAATGGTTTAACATATACGCATTGAACTATAAACATAACACAAACTATTGCTAGAATAACTGAATGTTTATAATTAATGTTTATATCAATATAAGAAACTTCTATTTTAAAAAACTTAGCAACATTAAAAGCAGCAAGCTAGAAAAGTATTAATAAGGTATTATTATTATTGACTTTATAAATTAAATACTTTTTACTATAAATAAATAATTAAAAATAGTAAAGATATTAAATTATTGAAATTAGAGGTCAAAGTGAAATTAGATTAATTCCTTTAATTAAATCAAATTAGTATAATTAAGGAGACACATGGCTTTCTGATGAAGAATAAGCTTATCTTTATAATAAATTAAAGAAAAAAAAGTTCTATAAGCCCCCGGATTCTCCTTCTCCGGTGTTTTCTAAACCCTCAGCTTTCTAAAAGCCTAAGCAGAAGAAGGTACAGTGCAGCTAATGGTATATAGCAATAAAATCTTATTTTAAATTCAAGGGCTTCTGGGAGAATGTCTGGAAAGTACTTGGTATACTTTATTTTAATTTACTGGCGACCACTGTAGATAAAAATCTTTAACCTTAAGCCAAGCCACTGATGGCAAAATCGGCAGTATAGCAACTGTATGAGCTAGTTGACCAAATTGAAGGTCCCATCTTGTTCCAAATTGGTATTTAAGAATGGCATCAATGGTACAATATCAGACCCATCTAGGGGGATACGGGCATTTCCGTTTGCTTTATTTAAGTAACATGAAATAATGCTATAGTACTGGACTATAAATAAGTTTTTGGTGCCCGACTTGGTTATATGGTAGCTGTAATACTAGAATAAGTACCTTTTAATACTACTAGAGAGAGGCTGAAATAAATAGATAATGCATTTAACTGGGTTAAGGCTATGATCTGTTATTTGTAAATATAAGTAAGTTTTAAAGTTAAGTTAAGGGTTAGCTGTTTGTAGTTGTTAATTACTTCTTTTAAATGGTAGTATTGTTTATGATCTTGCTGTAACATAATTCAAGATCAGGATAAGCAGCTGTTTATATAGACAACTCCTTTACTTTAAACATTTAGTATTATATATTTATTATTCATTTAAATTCCACTGATTTCCTACTTGAGAGGTGGATAGAATCCCAAGTCAGCTAGCTGCCCTTAGAATCAAGCCAAAAGCGCCATAAACACAAAAAGGGAGAACACCCCGAAATCAATAACCTCATGATTACGCACACAAACCTAAAATAAAAACTTTATATAAACATTTCCAATATCTCAGCAACTAGAGAAGCTATGATTTTAAAGAGATATAACTATCAAGGAATTAATCTTTAAGCTTTATTAGACTAATAAGTAAAGTTATATAGTATTTTACAGGCCTATCTAGTCAAGAATAAATTTAAAAGTCTTCCCAAGTTATTTTATATAATGTTATCCTTATTAAAAAAACTTCAACCATACTTTCTTTAAATACCAATCAACCAATAAACCAATACATAAAATCTAATTCTTAATCCAAGTAAACAGCCCTACTTTAAATTTAATATAGTTCTAACTATATAAAGAGTAAATTTATACCTTTTATTATTGTTATTTAATATAAAGGTATATATTTATAGTAGAACCCTTTACCAATAGTAAAATTAAAGAAATTATAATGAATATATAACATTTAAATTAAAGTAATATATTAATCTTACTAAGCATTATTAATATAAAGACTAATTTAAGCTTTTTTAATTTATACTTTATAGAATCTATATTACATATTATTCTATGAATTAATATATTTTAATATTATAAATAATAAAAAACATCTTTTATTAGATTATATTAACAAATTATCAAGTAAATAATTAAAGTAAATTAATCTTGGATTATTAATAAAACCACTATTTAATTAATCCTAAATCTAGTATAGTGTAAGCTAATTCCAGTCCTTTATATATCTTTATATAATAGGTACTATTTAATTATATTATATAATAACTACTTTATATCCTAGCAGTATTAGACTGGTCACTTCTATTAGCGGGCTTAGAGGCAAGTATAGTTATAAATAGTCTTTGAAATGAGAGATTATTATGACCCATAACAATTTAAATAAAAAAATAATTAATTTTTTAATAGTTATAAACCTTATATTTTAAATATAATAATAATATTAATAAAAAAATTATATAAATAATTAAAATATTATATTTAATTAAAATAAAAGAAGGTCTAAACTTTAAATTTATTTTTTTAATTTAATAAAAAAAACTTAGTTCCTCGAAAAAGTAAATCATTATAATAATATAAATTTAAGCTTTAGTTATTATAACTTAAAGTTTAAAAAAGTTATAAATAATGTAACTTATAAATATAGTATTATAAACTTTAAAAAGTATTTTTAATTTAATAAAAATAAGTTTAATAATAAGTTTATAAAGTTTAATATAAATAATTATTTAAAAAGTAATATAAAGTTATAATAAATCTTTTATTTTAATTAAAAATATAATAAAATTATTTAATTATAATTATATATAATTAATACTTTAAATAATATTAAAAGAT
>CM036090.1:6314337-6343701 GCA_020631695.1 Trichoderma cornu-damae | reverse complement strand
AGGTAGTGCCTAACTAGGCGCTAAAGGCTATTGCGCTAGCTATTACTTAGCCTTTTTAAGGCTAGTTGTTTATAATTAAATAGATTACTAAAAGGTTATAGGTTTAAACCTGGGTTAGGGGACTTGCTTAGCTTAGGCTTATAAGGGCACTAGACTTATAAGGTATATAGTATATAGCTAGGCAGAAGCTAGAGGGTGTGTAGTAGGGCCTGTAGGAAGGAGTAATAATATAAAGGATAAGTTAGCAAGAATTAAGGTTATAAATATTAATTAAAAAAGAAAGGTAAAGACTAGACTTAAAAAAGATAAGGATAAAAGAATATAATAATTATCTTACTTATTATTTTTATAATACAAGCTATAGAGAGACTAGTTATTAATATTACTTTAATAAAGAATATTAAATTAATAAGGTTTATAGCTTTAGGCTAGATTAATTTATAATAACTATACTATAGTATAGTAGTGCTATAGTGCTTATTTAAAAGTATACTATAATATAGTAATACTATAGTGCCTGTTTAAAAAATATATTTTTAAAAAATATATTAATACTATAGTGCTTAAATAAGAATTATTATTAAAATATTAAGTATAAATAAACAAGATAAACCTTATAGCTATAGTTTAAGAAATATATAATAAACTTTATTAAGTATAAGTATTTAAAACTTTAATTATAAATAAAACTAGAAGATAATAAAAAATAACAAGCTCCTTAATAAGAATTAATTTAATAAGAATATAAAAAAAAAGAGTAAGAAAAAAAAATTAAATTAAAAAAGGCAAGAAAAAAAAAATAAACTATTAAAAACCCTTAAAAGCAACCTTTTAATATTAAAAAGACCTTAATTAATCTTTAAATAAGATTAAAAATTATAGAAATATTAAAACCTTTAAAAAGGCTATAGGCAAGAGAGGTCTCTTTAGAATAATTAATTATTAAGATATTATATTCTCTTTATTTATAATCTACTACACTTAATAAATAATAACTTATAACCTAAGATACTTAATTAATAAAGAATTAAATATAAGGTAAGCACCTTAAATAATTATAAAATAGTATATAACTTAATAAACTTTATAGATTTAATAAGGCTAAAAAGTACTTTATAAAATCTTCTTTTTTTATAACCTAACCTTTAATATTAAAAGAAATCTTATTATTAAAATACTTTATAAAATTAACTTTAAAAGTTTAACTTTAAAAAATATTTTATAATTAAAGGTACTGCTTAAAATATAAATTAATATAAAAGAATAATTAAAAGCCTTTTACTTAATAATAATTAAATATAATTACTAAAGGAATTATTAAGTTAATTAAAACCTTTTTAATAATAAAAAAGCCTTAACTTAATAAAAAAGTAAAAAAGAACTGCTTTTATAGCTATATTTCCTTTATTAAATAAAAACAAGAGACTATACTATATATTAATAATTATACATTAATAAGCAAGAGAAAGAGGAATTATAAAAGATAAGGCAAGGTAAAAAATTTAAAAAGGCAGGGCTTATTTTTTAATATTAATATACCCTATAGCTAGGAATTATTTTCTTTTTAAAATCTTTTTTAACTACTATCCTTTTTTAAAAGCTTTTAAATTTTCCTTAACCCTTTAGTATATCTTTTATTACTATTTAAAATTTTATTAAATTTTTTTTTATTCTTACTTATACGTTTAAAAAACCTAGCTAAATAATTATTTACCCTCCTACCTTACTATACCTTAATAACCATTTATAATTATATATTAAAAAATATTAATATATTTAACTAACCTTAAGAACTAAAAGATCTTTAAGGTATATAATAAATATCTAGCCTTTAGTAAATAAAATACTAAAATTTAATTAATTAACTACCTATACTATTTCTTAATAATATACTAGCTAATTCTTTATTTACTTATTTTTACTTAAGCTACTTAATTATAAAAAAGTTTATATTATTTAAATCTCTTTTACTTAATAATAAATTTAATTTATAAATAATCTCCTTTAATAAATTAACCTTAAGCTAATCCTTAACCTTAAATACCTTAACCTTTATATAATAACTACTTAATATAATATCCCTTTTTTAAAATTTACCCCTTAAGGTATTAAAATATATAAAATACCTTAATAATAACTTACTAAAGAATTATATTAAAGTTTATAAATTTAACTTAATTATTATATAAGTTAAACTAAAATATTAAAATATAGTTTTATACTAGGTTTTTTAATTAAGCCTTAAAGGCTAAGCTTTAATATAGTATAATAACCTTTTTTTTATTAATTAAGAGTAGCTGCTTTTAAAATAAAAGTTTATTATAAAGTTTTAAAAACCTAATCCTATAGTATAAAATAGCTTATTAACTTAAGTCTATATATTTAATAAAAAATTAAAAAAAAGCCTGTTTATATATATAAAGTATATAAAAACCTTATATTAATAATTAAGCTAAGATTATTAATACTCTTTTTTATTTTATTTTATATATTATATACTTAATAAAAATAAAGATCTTTATTTATAAAAATAAATTATAAATTAACTTTTTATAATTAAAAAATAAAAAGTAAAGTATATTACTTTATCTTTAACTATAAAAAATATTTAAGCAGCTTTATATATATATTAAATATTAATATTAAAGAATATAGCTTAAAGAAAGGATATAAAGAAGTTAATTTATAAACTAGATTTAATCTAGGTATTTATTAAATAATAAATTATAATAATTAAACTAGTTTATTATATAAAAGAATTTAATATATTTATTATAAAATGCATTAACTTATTAAAAAAAAAAGAATAATCTTTATACTTTTTAATCTTTAATTAATTATATCCTTTACTTAAATAAATTACTCTAAAAGGCTTAAGTTTAAATATTAAAAAGATATATAGCCTAGATTTTTAATAATATTTTAAATATAAAAAATAAAGATATATAAAATAAAGCTGCTTATTAAGAGAAAATTTTAATAAAGCCTAGTTTTTAATATAATGATAATAATAAAAAGTTAATAATATAAAAATAAAAAAAAAATAAGCTAAAATAATAAAACTAAGCTTAAATTATTTACTTTTAAAAAGAGATACTATATTAATAATATAAATAATAATATAATAAAATAAAAGTATATCTAGCAAGCCCTCTATAAGGTATTAAATATAAAGCACTACCCTTATTATAGTTAATCTTTTTTATTAATTAAAAATAAAAATTAACTTATTTTATTTTTTAAAAATTAAAATTTTCTCTTTAAACTATATAACTAATTATTTATACTAAACTTAAAACTATTTAAATAACCCTAAACCTATTTTTAAAGAAGTATATATATTAAATTAAAATAAATTAAAAAAGGTTTATTTTAACCCTTTAAGCTTTTAATTAAGTAAAATTATTAAGTTATAAGCTTTATTAACCCTTTTTTAAAATAATATCCTTTAGACTAGCTACCCTTAAACTAAGAACTATTTAAGACCCTGTTATTAAAACCTTATTATTAATAAGCTAAAAGCATTTTTAAAAATATTATTAAGATAAAACCTACTAAATATTAATTTAAATACTTTATTAACTTTAATAAAAAGTATTATTATTAAATAGTTTAAAAAATAACTTTTAATGCTAATACTATATATAAAATAAATAAAACTTTATAAAAATTTAAATACTTAAACACCTACCTTAATAAACTTATTTTACTAAATAAAAAATAATAATAATATAAACTAAAAAAGATTTATATTATTATAAAATATAAGGTTTTAATTTTTAACTTAAGAAAATACCTTTATAAAACTATTATTTTATTAAGTATACTTTGACTACTTTAAGCAGCTTTATTAATAAAATAATAATTAACTTAGTTAATATAGTATTAAAAAAAATTAAAAGCTTTAAAATCTTAAAAAGTAGTAGTTAAATTACTTTCCTTTTTTAAAGAAATTTTAAATAAAGAAAACCTTATTAAGGCAGTAGATTAAAGGATTAATAAAAATAAATATTTAAGTTTTACTATAATATCTTAAGTAGTCTAGTATAACTTAATAAATCTAAAGGAATTTATAGTATTAATATTAAGGTATATTAAAGACTATATTAAAAAATAAAGATATATAGCTATAATAATTAATAATAATTTAACTATAGACTTAATTAATGTTTAATTTATAGTTAATTAAGGTATCCTTTAAATTATATTATTAATACTAGGCATTATATAAATAGTAAATAATAAGCTAGCTTATATAGGTTAATATATTTATATTTAAGTTATAGTTATTATTACAGGCTCGGGCTTTGCCTAAGCCTTGCTTAACCTAGGCCCTATAAAGGCCTGGCCCTTACCTAGAGTATTACTAGCCTAGGCTTTATAAAGGCCTAGCCCTCTCTTAAGGTATACCTATTCTATAGGTATATAACTAACTATATAAGACTATAAAGATATAGGTTCTTCTTTCTCTTTAAGTATATAAATTTATATTAAAATATTTATTTATAATTATTATAAAGCTAGTTCTTTATAGTTTATATACTTTAAAAATAATAAATAAAGATAATCTAGTATTAATATTAATAAATAAAGCAGCTATCTTTATAATAAAAAAACTACTATATATAGTTATAATAATATATTATAAAGTAGTATTACTATAGTAGGTAATAGCTTAATAATAAAATATAGTTAACTAGCAGCTTAAAGCGCCTTTACTTAACTTATTTTATAACCTACCTATACTTTATATAAATAATATATAAAAACTAGTTTAATATAAGCTGCTTTTAATTAAAGACTTTTATAATAATAACCTAGCTATATTCTTTACTTAAAGATATACTATAGTATATAAATTAATTATTAATAAAGAGTTTATTAAGATTAATAAAGATTTATTTATTTTTTTATAATAAAACCTTACTAAAGGTATATACTTTTTAATTATAATATACTATAAATCTACCTTAAAGTTTAAAAACTATATTTTAAAGGAATTCTTAAAATACTTTATATTTATATTTATTAATCTTTATTATTAAGAGATTGCTTAAATAAAACTTAAATATATTATATAATATAATAATAAATCCTTTACTATATTTTTTATTTATTTTAAATAAAAATTAGCCCTAGTTAGTAGGTTATTATAAGATAATATTATTAAGCTAGCCTGCCTTTATTAAGTACTTTTTTTAAAAATACAAGACTATAGCTTAAGATATAGTATTTTATAAAATAATTATTATATAGTAGTTAGCACTTATTAAGCTATTATTATAAAGCTTAAAACCTACTACCTTAAAGAATAGTTTTATTTTTATAATAAAGGTTACTACCTTTAAGCTAAAAGAGCTATAGATATAGAAAGAGACTTATTTATAATTAATATAAATTTTATTAAATTATATTTTATATTTAGAAAATACTTAAAATAAAAACTATAAAGCTATAAAGAGCAGTGGTTTAACCCTTTAGATAATTACCTGCAGGCTTAATAAATATTGCTTAATATCTTTATTAAATATTATTAAAAAGGTAAATATATTTACTATAAGGCTAAAATATACTTTATTATAGCTTGCCTTATATAGTTAATAACTAGGCTAATAGCTATCTATACCTTAGGCAGTAGTAAGTAAGAGGAATAAAAAAAAGATAAAAGTAAGAAAAAAAATACCCTGCCTTTAAGTTAAGTCTTTCTTAAAGATATATTAACCTTACTATAGCTATAATATAAACTACCTTTTTAATTATAATAAAAAAAATATGAAAGATATTATAATATATAAATAAGCTCTTTTTCTTTATATTAATACTTTTTAATAATTAGAAATTCTTAAATATATAAATTAATAATAAGTATAATTATTATAAAGCTATTAATAAAAAAACTACTTAAAAACTAGGTATAAAAGTAATATAAATACTTATTATATAGACCCTAGTTACTGCTATTAATAAATATATAGGTTTTAAGATTTTATAAATTGCTAAGGGTATAATAAATATAGATAAATAGTAGTGCCTAGTACTGCTTTATATTATCTTAAGCTTTTTTAAAGATACTATCTTAAGCTTACTATAAATAAAATATTATAGTATTTAAATAAACCTTAATTAATATATAATTATTATTAAATTAATAACTAGCTTTATAGTATTAAAAACTACTTAATAATAAAATAATCTTTTAATTATATATATTTTAAAATTTATATATATAGTATTAATCTATTATAAAATATATTACTATAATATAAAGGTTACCTTATTAACTACTAGTTTATAAGAAATTATATAAATCCTTAATATTACCTTTAAGTCTCCTTTACTATAAGTCTTAATTAACCTTTAGTAAGAGCTTTATTAATATTTTTTAATTAAGCTATATAAATTTATTAACCTTTTTAATAAAAAAAAAGCCTTTAAGCTACCCCTTTATTAAAGCTAGCTTAATTACTATATTTAGCTAGTTAAAGATATAAATAAGCATAACCTAGACCTACCTTAAGGCTTATTATATAATATATTATAAAACTACTTTTTTAAAATTTAATACTAAATTATTAAGTTAATAAATAAAGGTTAGATCTATACTAGCTCCTCTTTAATAACTGCCTTTATCTTTTTTATTAAAAAGGCTAAAGGTAGTTAAAGGTTTTATATTAATTACTATACCTTAAATAAAGTTATAATATAGGATTACTATCCTTTACCTTTAATAAAAAAAACCCTTTACTCTTTTTTAAAGGCTTATTAATTTATAAAGTTAAATATTAAGTTAGCCTTTTACTAGCTATAAATTATAAAAAGGGAGGAATACCTTATTATATTCTAGACTTAGTTTAAACTCTTTAAATAGCTAGTTATCCTTTTTAGTCTAGCTAGTGTGCTTACTACCTTTTAATAATATATTAATAAAATATTAAGAGATACCTTTAGTAATTTTACTATAGCTTATTTTAATAATATCTTAATATATTCTAGCAAGAGTTATAAAGACTATATATATAAGGTTAAGGCTATTTTATATAAGCTTATAGAAGCTAGCTTAAATATTAATATTAATAAGTATGCTTTTATAGTAAAAAAAGTTAAGTACTTAAGTTATATAGTCTAGGTAGGTAAGTCTATTTGCCTTAACCTTAAAAAGATTGCTATAATTAAAGACTAAAAACCCTTTATATAAGTTAAAGATATTTAAAGCTTTTTAAGCTTTATTAACTTTTATTATAAATTTATTTTTAACTTTATATAAACTATAAAGCCTTTTATATAGCTTACTTAAAAGAATATTTTATTTATTTAAAATAATAAAATTAATATAGTCTTTAATATACTTAAAACTGCTTTTATTTTATATTTAATTTTAATTTAATAAGACTTTAAAAAAGATATAATCTTTAAAGTAGATTTATTTAAACAGGCCTTTAAAGGGTGCTTTTTTTAGTTTAATAAAAATAGTATCCTATACCTAGTTATATATTATTCTATCTTTTTCTTTTTAATAAAATAAAATTATATTATTTATAATAAAAAGCTTTTTATTATTATCTTTTATTTAAATACTTAAGAGGCTAAATTATAAAGTATAGCTTACCCTTTTTATATATATATTAACTATAAAAACCTAAAGTACTTCCTTTACCTTTAATTAATCTTTAAGCAGTAAGCCTGCTAGGCTAAACTCTTTTTTTAATTTAATTACTATTTTTAATTTTATTTTAAATTATAAATAAAGTAGCTTAATGCTTTTTTATATTAATAGCTAGATAAAGCTAAAGAACTTTAAGTAAGTTAAGTCTTTTTACCTTTAAGTATTTTTATAATTATAATATAAGACTTAATTAAAGATAAGCTAACCTTACCTTTATTTATTTTTATTAAAGATAATACCCTTTTTTTAATAAGTACTACCTTATTTTAAAATACTTATCTTTAAGAGCTTTAAGATTAAGGTATAGCTAAAGATATATTTTATAACTAGTAGCTAGCTACTATATATAGTAGTTTATAAAAGTTTTTTAAAAAAGTAATAATTAAAAAGTAAATAAAGGATTATAGTATTAATACTTAAGGCATGTTTATATACTAAAGCTGCCTTTAACTCTTAAATTAAAAACTTTTTATTATTATTATTATTTAATATATATATAACTCTTTTATAGTAAAATACTTTAAAAAAAATATTACTTTTTACTTACTTTAATATTCTTATTATTAAGATAGTATATTATAGTCTATAGTATAGTTTATTTATAATTATTATTATTATAGTAGCTATATATTATATAAATAGTACTAAGGCCTTTTATAGCTACTTTTTATTATAGATAGATTTTAAAAGTAGATCTTTATAGACTTTATAGTAGATCTTTTAGTATAGATTAATAATAACTTAAAATTTCTTATAATTATTATAGATAGGTTATTAAAATATATCTAGCTAAAGGCAATATACTTTATATTAATAAAGGCCTATATATAGTGCTTTAAGGATTATTAATAATATTTCTATAGGTTCCTTTTTTAAATTATTAATAATAAAGGATTAGATTAAGTAAGATATTTTTAAATAATACTTTATAAATTAATTAAAGTTAAGTAACTCTTTTTTATAGCTTATTACCCTTAAATTAATAATAATATAAAGCAGGCTAACTAAAAGGTTTAAGCTATTTTATATATTATAATCTCCTTTATATAATATAACTAGCTTAAGTACTTACTAGCTTGCTAGCTTACTTTTAATAAATAAAACTTATTAATATTAAGTATAAGCTTAAATAACCTTTTTAATAAGTTTAATATTAACTTTATTTAATAAATAAATATATTTATAATAAGTATTACCTTTTTAAAAAGCAAGGCAATAATATTTTTTTACTACCTTAAAGAAAATATAAAGCTTGCTTAAGCTATAATAGCCTTTACTTAATAATATTAATAAAAAGATATTAATTATAGCTAGTATTTAATAAAATATTATTAAGTTAGTAATAAGGTATAGTTATTATTATAATATATTAAAATAAACTACTTTAATAAAAAACTTAATTAACTATATATAAAATATATTATTATAGTAATCCTTTCTCTTTTTATTATAAAGCTAGATATCTTTAATAATATTTACCTTACTTTTTATATAAGCTTTATAAAGAGAGCTGCTTATAACTTACTACTATCTTAAGTTTTTTTAAACTTTAGGCCAGGCTTAGTCTAGGTATACTTAAAGGGTTAAGTAAAGTTAATAAAAGAATATATAGTAGAATGTATATTAATAGCTAAGAATTACTATAGCTATAGCTAAAAGCACTAGGTACTAGTTAAATAAGCAGGCTATAATATATTTATATAAAAGTTATTAAAATAATTTTAAAATACTATAGTATTAAATTAATTTAAAGTAGCTTAAGGCAGTATAATATAAACTAATAGATTTATTTCCTTTAAGCACTATATTTTTAACTTAAACTAACTATAATAAAAATATACTATAAATAATATTATATATAATAATACTACTTCTTTAGTAATATATTAATAATAATAATAATAGCTAGTTAGTATTAAAAGTATTTTTATTATTAAATAAAAAGTAAATTAAAAATAAATAAGTTATTATTATTATCTTTAATAAATAAAGGCAGTATTAATATAATAAGCACTAGTGCTTGCTTAATTATAAAAGAGAATAGTTATAATATATTAAGTATTAATAAAGACTTATGCTATTTTAATACAGGTATAGCTAGTAATACTAACACTAGCAGGCATTAACTACTATATAGCTATATTACTTTAACTTATTAATATTAAGCCTCCTCCTTTAGTATATAAAACTTATCCTCTTTTTTATTATTATTATCTAAAGGTAGTAAAAAAAAAAGTTATTATTAAGAAAGGGGTAGGGCAGGCTTATTATACCCTTACCTTACTTACTATTTATAATTACTATAATACTTACCTATATTTAATAAAGCTTAGAATATTTTTTAATTATTAATATAAAACTTAATAATATTTTTTTAAAAAGTATTATTAAGCTTTTTAAAATAATATTATAAAGGGTTAGTAATATTTATTACAGGGCTAATAGATTATAATATATATTAAGTATAGTATTAAAGATATTAATAACCTATATTACTTATTACTTTTATTTAAGTATTTTAATATTACCTTTAGTTAAA
Source organism: Trichoderma cornu-damae (assembly GCA_020631695.1). Taxonomy (NCBI): domain Eukaryota; kingdom Fungi; phylum Ascomycota; class Sordariomycetes; order Hypocreales; family Hypocreaceae; genus Trichoderma; species Trichoderma cornu-damae. The sequence goes on along the minus strand of CM036090.1, from coordinate 6,333,499 downwards.
ATTATTATATTACTTTCTTTTTTTATAAATAATATATTATTTATTAAAATAATAAGTATATTAAAGGTATAAGTAAAATAAGGCTAGATAAGGTTTAATTAAGTAGTAGTAAGTATTTTTATTTATATTTACTTAAGTACTATAAACTTAATAAATAACTTTATCTTTACTTTTTTTATATCTTTTACCTTTACTTTAATAAGTATTAAAATATAACTACTTTACTTAATAATATATTATAGATTGTAAAGTGCTTGCTATAAGGTTAGGTTTATTATTAATTAACTCTTAACTTAAGAATAAGATTAATACTTATTAAAATATATTTTATAGCTATAACTATATTTAAAAATATACTCCTTTACCTTTTTATTAATTATTAAGTACTTAATATATAAAAGGTATATATTATTAATTTATATTAAGGGCTATATATTTTTATTATTAGAGTTTCCTTTAACTAGGTAGGGCTTAATAGCCCTTTAATATCTTTATTATATATTAATATTATCTTTATACTTAAAGGCACTATATTTATAAAAAAAGGGTTATTAATTACTATATTAATTAATATTAATTATTATATAAAAGGTTAAAAGGATATATTATTATATTAAGAATAAGGTTATAATTATTAATTAATTACCTTTATAAAAGTAAAAAAATAAAATAGCAAGCTTTTTTAAAAAATTTAAACTTTAAGGCAGTAAGGTTATAAAAAAGTAAATAAAGTTATTTTATATAGTAAGGGGGTAGGGCAGACCTTACTTAACCTAGCCAGGGTATATACCTATACCTTTCTATATATTATAATATTATAAAAGACTTAAGTTATAAGACTTAATTAACCTTAAGCACTTTTTATTATAAATAATACTATTTATAAGCTATGCTATTTTTCTTTTTACCTAGCTTATAAAGAAGATTTACTTAAAGGCTTTTTAAAAATAATATAAAGGGAAGGAGGGTATATTATAGGCTTAGGCTTTACTTAAGCCTTGCTTAACCTAGGCTTTATAAAGGCCTGGCCCTTACTTAAAGTATTGCTAGCCCAGGCCTTATAAAGGCCTAGCCCTCTCTTAAGGTATACTTATTCTATAGGTATATAATTAACTATATAAGATTATAAAGATATAGGTTCTTCTTCCTCTTTAAGTATATAAATTTATATTAGAATGCTTATTTATAGTTACTATAAGGCCAGTTCCTTATAGTTATTAATATCTTAGCTATAATAAAAGCTTATATAATAAAAGTTTATAAAGATTAAGAAATTTTATTAAGTAAAACCTAGCTTTAATATATAAAAGCTATAGAAAACTATATAAATAAGAAATTATATATTTAAAGAGTAAAAAAAACTATCTAAACTATCTTAATATACCTAGCTTTAAACTTATTTAAACTTAACTTTAAAAAATACTTAATAATATAATTAAAACTAAGTATACTTAATAATAATAAAGATATTATCTTTATTAAAAAATATTAAAAGATTTTAAAAAAAGTAAAGGCTATATTAAAATAAATAAATTAAGTAGTTTATAAATCTTTTAAATCCTTTTTATTAATAAAAAACTAAATACTATATAGCTTAAGGTTAATAATATTATAAATAAACTTAATAATTAAGTAAAAGAAGGAAAGGGGATATAATAATTTAAAAAAAAAATTAAGAAAATAAAATAAAAAAGGTATTTAAAATTATATTTAATTTAAATTAAATAAAAAAGATTTATAGTCTTAACTTAAAGAAGATAAATATAAAGGTAACTTTATTAATTTTTAAGGCTAAAATAATAAAAATAAAAAAGACTTTTATAATAGCTTAATAAATCTAGATAAAGCAAAGGATTTATAAAGGTATTACCTTTAATAATAAGAATTAGTAATCTTTAAGGTAAACTTAAGATTAATTATAATAAAGATAAAAGGCTAATTAAATAAAAAAGGCCTGCTTAAATAAAAATACTTATTAAGTTTATTACCTTAAGCTTAAATTAAGAAAGGAGGGTAAACTTATTATAAAGGAGGCATTAAAATAAATAAAGAAGATAAGTAAAAAGCTTAAATAAATAAAAAAAGTAAAAAAAAAGAAAAAAGAAAGAGAACTTAAAAAAAATAAAAAAAAAATAAAAAAGTTTTATTAAGTAGACTTAAAATATAAATAAGACTTATTAAAAATCTTAACTAAGACTTATTATTAAAGGGAGATTAATAATATACCTTAAGATAAATTAAAAAGAAAAAGAAACTAGTTTTAAAAAAGAAATTAAGATTTAAAAAAGTCTTTTTTAAATTTTTAAAAACCTTATATAAATTAAGAATTTTTATAAATATTAATAAAAAAAAATATAATTAACTTTTTACTAAATAACTATTACTTAATAATTAATAAAGATAAACTCTTACTTAATAATAAAATAAGTAAAAAAAATAATAAAAAAAGGATAAACTAGTTATTTTATATAAAGAACTTAAACTTAAAGGGGTCTTTTTTAGATTTTTAAAATTATTATATAAATTTAAAGAATAATTAAATACCCTTTTAAAATCTATTCTCTTAACCTTATTAAAACTATTATTAACTACCTACCCTTACCTTAAATATAAAAAAAACTATTATAATAAAGATTTATATATAAACTCTTAATTTTTAAGCTAACCCTTTATTAAATTAAAAACTTTATAAATTTTAACCCTTTAATAATATATCTTTAAAAATTATTATAAAATAGTTTAATTAATTAAAGATTATTATTAATAATATAGCTAAGATAAAAGAATAATAATATTAAGTTATAAAATTATACTATATTTATTAAGAATACTTTATTAAAAAATTAAAAGAAATTAAACTTATAGATTTTATATAGCACTAAATATTATTAAAACTTAATACTATACTAGCAGCTTAAAAACCTATTTACTATAGCTAAAACTAGCAAGGGTTTATAATAAAGGTTTTTTAAAATATAAAAAAGGCAGGGGTTATTTAGTAAATAGTTTTTAAATAAAGTGCTTTTTTTTTTTAATCTTAAAAAAATAAATTATTAATACCCTTTTTATACTAAAGGCAGGAATAAAATATAAATAAAAAAAGAAAGTAGTTTTTTAAATAATTTATAATTATTAAGATATTAACTAAAATACTATATAAATAATATACTTATACTATAACTTAAAAGCTAACCTTAACTTAATATAATATAGCTAGCTAAAGGTATTTTCTTAAATTAATATATTAAATAGATTTTAAAGCATGATTTTAGTTTTAAAGGATTAATATAAAATAGTATTTATAAGCCTTAATAATATATAAAAGTATATTAATATACTATAAAGATTAATAAGGTTACCTTTTACTTACTTTTATTTTAAAGATATAGTATTTAAGCCTTTAGATTACTTAAATAATATTAATTATTTATTTATATTAAGATATAATAAAGAGTTAAGATTACTTTTTTTATTTATATAAATAATTATAATACCTTTTTTAAAAACTTTAAAGATTATTTTATATTTTTATAAAAGTAGTATTTTTTATAAATAATTTAAGTATTAATTTTCTTTATAAAAAAAAAACTATATTATTTTTTTTAAAAATTAAATCTTTAAGATTCTTCATTAAGAATAAATATATCTACTTAAGCTAAAAATATTATAATAAATTTATTAAAATTATAAAAGTATTTTAATAATATCCTCTTACTTTTTAAAAAGAAATATAAATACTAATCTACTTAACCTTTTTTATTAAAAAGTTTATTTTAAAGTAAATAGATTTAGTTAAGACCTTAAAAAATGCATTTTTTAAAAAGGTCTTAATAATTACCTTAAGTAATAAAGTCTTAATAAAAACCTTAAATATACCTTAAAAATAATTAAAATAAAATAAAATAGCTTATAATATTATAAAAAGGATTTACTAAAGTATATAAAATAATGCAATATTTAAAGCCTGCTTAAAAGTATAGTTCTACCTAGCTATAAATATATTTAAAATAAGTATAAAGGCTATTTTATTTTAAATAAAAAAACTAAACTAAAGGGCTTATATAATAATAAAAACTAAAATAAGGTTTAAATTATAATATAAATATTTTTTTAATTAATAAAAGGCAAGAGAAGGTATTTAATACTAGAAAAAGAGATATTAATTATTATTTATATATTTTAAAAGTATTAATAAATAGTTTTATATTCTCTTTATTTTATTAAAGTATATATTAATTACTAAAGGGTAATAAAAATTATAGCTAATTATTAAAAAGTTTATAAAAAACTAATAAGATAAATAAAAATCTTATTAAAATTTAACTTAAAATTTATACATTAACTAAATATAATTAAGGTTATAAAGGTAGTAGATAGGATGTCTTATATACTAGACTTACTAAAGGATATACTTTTAAAAATATAATAAAAAAATAGTTTAATAATAATAAAAATACCTTTAAGTACTATAAACCTTTTAAAAATAGTTTATAATAAAAACTATAATACCTTAAGGGATAACTTAAAAAGTTAAACTATAATAATAAGTAAAAAGCCTATCCTTAAGAAATTTTAACTTAAACTAATTAATAATATAAAAAAATACCTTAAGTCTAAATAATATAAAGAAGTAATATTTAGCCTTATTTAAGGACTAGATTTAATAAACCTTAATTAGTATAAATTAGTTAAAAAAAGATATTTATACTACTAGATTTATTAAGGTTATTTACTTTTTATAAAAAATAACCTATCTTTAAGTAAATATATTTTATTATAAAAAGTCTTAAAGATTTTAAAATAAAGCTATAATATATAAAGATATTTTAAAAAACCTATAATAATAGCCTTTTTAAAAAAAAATTACTACTAGCCTTAATAATCTTAAAATATAAATTATTATATTATTACTTATTTAATATATTAATAAATTATTTTAAAAATATTAAAGAGTATAAGCTAAATAGTAAGAGTTAATAAAATATAATAAATAGTTAAAATAAATTATATAAAGCTAATTACCTTAATAATAAAAAAAGGATATACTTATATTTTAATAAATATAGATTACTTTATTTATTTTTTGATTTTTATTATTTATAAATTAATTAATATTAAAGAAGTATATAATATTTAGAATTATTATTTAAGCTTAATTTTTAACTAGCTATAATATATTTATTATAATAATAAATACTACTTTAAAAACCTATACTTAATAATAATTATAAAAAAGTATAGTATAAACTTAATCTATAGATTTATATTGCATTTATAATCTATAGGGTTGCTTAAATACTATATAAGGTTAATAAAAAACTAATTAATAAAATAAACTATAAAAAGAAATAAAGAATCTTTAAAATATTAAAATTAAAGTCTGCTTTAAATTATAGTTTTACTAAATAATTAATATATATCTAGCATTAAGATAACCTTAATAAAGGTAATATTAAGCTTTACCTTATTTATATAATATAATTAAAATACTAAATAAGAATTATTATCTTTAAAAAAAGATAAAACTATATTAATTAAATTATTAATTTAAGAGGTTATATTATTAATTATAAATAAAAAGGAGGAAGGCTAAGAATATATTTAAAAAATCTAAAATACTTAATAAATAAAAAAGATTAATATAGAATAACTTAAATAATTTTTTAATATTAATAATTAAGTTTAAAAAAAATAAAATAAATTAAGTAAAGAAAAGAGGAAGTTTTTTAAGTTATAAAAGAACTTATTTATAATAATATAATAGATTACCTTAGTTATATATATCATAAAAGGAATAAATAAAAAGGAGTATAAACTATACTTAAATAATATAAAGCTTTATTAAGTATAAAATCTAACCTTAAACCTTTTTTAATATAATTATTAAGATATAGTAGATTATAAAATAAAGATAAGAGATATTATATCTTTAAAAAATAAATTAAAATAAAAAAAGAATAAAAAGGAAAATAGATAAGAGGGCATGCTATTAAAATAAAATAAAGAAAATTTTTTATAAAAAGATATAACTATAGTTTATATTAAGATAATATTATTAAAAATGCTTTTTTAATTTATAAAAAGGAATAATAATATAAGGGATAAGTTAGCAAGAATTAAGGTTATAAATATTAATTAAGGAAGAAAGGTAGAGACTAGACTTAAAAAGGATAAGGATAAGAGAATATAATAATTATCCTACCTATTGTTTTTAGGGCCTATAGCGGGAAGCTATATTATAGATTCAGGCTTTGCCTGATCTTATCGATAAGGGAAAGGGCCTTATCGATAAAAAGAACAGATCAGAAAGGCCTTATATAGCTAGTTAAATAGACTGGTCAGGGATCTATTCAATACATACTCTTTTGCTATATAACCAGGGTTGTAAATTAGTTAATTTTAGTCTAGTCAGTAGGGTGACTAAGACTAAGACTAATTTTTCAGTTATTTTAAAATTAGTCTTAGTCTAGTTAATCTAGTAACTAAGACTAAGATTAATTTTTTAATTATTATTTATAAAAAAATAAATTAATAACTAATTAACTAATAACTAAAAAATTAGTCACTACTTTAGTTAATTTTGCTTACTAATTTATATAAATTTTTATATTTTTATTAATATTTTTTCTTATTTTTTATTAATTTTTTTCTATTTTTACTATTTATTTATTTATTTTTTTTTCTATTTTTTATTATTATTTATTTATTTAATATTATTCTTAATTTATTTATTATTATTATTATATTTTATATAAATAGTATATATTTATTTTTATAGCTATATATATATAGTGTTAAATATAATAAAAAATAGCTATATAAATAATAAATAAATAAAATAAATAAATAATAAATTATAAAGAACTAGCCTTATAGTAACTATAAATAAGCAATTTAATATAAATTTATATACTTAAGGAAAAAAAGAGTCTATATATCTTTATATTCTTTTATAATTAGTTATATACTTATAGAATAGGTATACCTTAAAAAAGGGCTAGTAATACCTTAAGTAAGGGCTAGGCCTTTATAAAGCTTGGGTTATATAAGGCTTAAGTAAAGCTTAAGTTTATAATATACCCTCCTTTTTTTTATATTATTTTTAAAAAGGCTTTAAGTAAATCTATTATTTATATATAATATAAAAAAAAATTATATAATTAATAAATAATATCTTTATTAATAAAAAGGTTCTTAAGGTTAAATAAGCCTTATAATTTATATTCTTTATAATATTATAATATATATAAAGGTATAAGTATATACTTTAATTAATTTAAGTAAAGTCTACCTTATCTTTTTATTATATAAAGTAACTTTATTTACTTTTTTATAACCTTATTATCTTAAAATTTAAATTTTTTAAAAAAGCTTATTATTTTATTTTTTTACTTTTATAAATATAATTAATTAATAATTATAATCTTTATTTTTAATATAATAATATATTCTTTATTTTTTATATAATAATTAATATTAATTAATATAATAATTAATAATAAACTTATTATAAATATAATATCTTTAAGTATTAATTTAATATTAATATATAGTAAGAATATTAAAGAGCTATTAACCTTTACTTAATAAAAAGAAATTTTAATAATAAAAATATATAGCCTTTAATATAAATTAATTATCTTTATTATTTATATATTAAGTAATTAATAAATAATAATAAAATAAATAAGTATATCTCTAGCTATAGCTATAGCTATAAAATATATCTTAATAAATATTAATCTTATTTTTAAGTTAAAAGTTAATTAATAATAAATTTAATATTATAATAAGTACTATATAATCTATAATATATTATTAATTAAAGCAGGTATATTTTAATATTTATTATAATAAAGGTTAAAGATATAAAAAGTATTAAAATAAAATTATTTATTAAGTTTATAATACTTAATTAAATATAAATAAAAATACTTATTATTATTAAGTTAAGCTTTATCTAGTAATTAAGTATAATATTATTAATAAGAATTATATATATAATTAAGTAATTAATAATAATTAATTACTTTATTATAAAAGGTAATTATTTATTTTTTTTAATATAAAAAAAAAGATTTTAATATTATTTTATAATAACTTAATAATTAAATATTAAGTATTAATATAAAGAAAAAAGGCTTGTCTATATATTATAATATCTTTTATATCTTTTTTATTATAATTAAAAAAGTAGTTTATATTATAGCTATAGTAAGGTTAATATACCTTTAAAAAGGATTTAACTTAAAAATAAGGTATTTCTTTTTTTACCTTTTTTTTCTTTTTATTCTTTTTACTTATTATTACTTAAAGTATAAATCACTATTAACCTAGTTACTAGCTATATAAGGCAGGCTATAATAAAGTATATTTTAACCTTATAGTAAATATATTTACTTTTTTAATAATATTTAATAAAGATATTAAGTAATACTTATTAAGCTTATAGGTAATTATTTAAAGGGTTAAATTATTACTTTTTATAGCTTTATAACTTTTATTTTAAGTATTTTTTAAGTATAAAGCATTATTTAATAAAATTTATATTAATTATAAATAAGTCTTTTTTTATATTTATTACTTTTTTAATTTAAAAGTAATAGCCTTTATTATAAAAATAAAATTATTCTTTAAGGTAATAAGTTTTAAGCTTTATAATAATAGTTTAATAAGTATTAATTATTATATAGTAATTATTTTATAAAATATTATATTTTAAGCTATAGTCTTGTATTTTTAAAAAAAGTGCTTAATAAAAGCAAGCTAGCTTAATAATATTATTTTATAATAATCTACTAGCTAAGGTTAATTTTTATTTAAAATAAATAAAGAATATAATTAAAGATTTATTATTATATTATATAATATATTTAAGTTTTATTTAAATAATTTTTTAATAATAAAGGTTAATAAATATAAATATAAAGTATTTTAAAAATTCTTTTAAAATATAGTTTTTAAACTTTAAAATAGATTTATAATATATTATAATTAAAAAGTATATACCTTTAATAAAGTTTTATAATAAAAAGATAAATAAATCTTTATTAATATTAATAAACTCTTTATTAATAATTAACTTATATATTATAATATATCTTTAAATAAAGAATATAGCTAGGTTATTATTATAAAAGTGTTTAATTAAGAGTAGTTTATATTAAACTAGTTTTTATATATTATTTATATAAAGTATAAGCAAGTTATAAAATAAGTTAAGTAAAGGTGCTTTAAGCTATTAATTAACTATATTTTATTATCAAGCTATTACTTATTATAATAATATTACTTTATAATATATTATTATAACTATATATAGTAGTTTTTTTATTATAAAGATAGTAACTTTATTTATTAATATTAATATTAAATTATTTTTATTTATTATTTTTAAAGTATATAAACTATAAAGAACTAGCTTTATAATAATTATAAATAAGTATTTTAATATAAATTTATATACTTAAGGAGAAGAAGAGTTTATATATCTTTATATTCTTTTATAATTAGTTATATACTTATAGAATAGGTATACCTTAAAAAAGGGCTAGTAATACCTTAGGTAAGGGCCAGGCCTTTATAGGGCCTAGGTTATACAAGGCTTGGGCAAAGCCTAAGCCTGTAATATAAATAAATAATAAATAAATAAATAAATAATAATAATAATAATAATAATAATAATAATAGAAATAATAATAATAATAATAATAATAATAATAATAATAATAATAATAATAATAATAATAATAATAATAATAATAATAATAATAATAATAATTATTATTATTATTATTATTATTATTATAATTATAAAGAACTAGCCTTATAGTAGCTATAAATAAGCATTTTAATATAAATTTATATACTTAAAAAGAAAAAGAGTCTATATATCTTTATATTCTTTTATAATTAATTATATACCTATAGAATAAGTATACTTTAAAAAAAGGCTAGGCCTTTATAAAGCTTAAGTTAATAATACCTTAAGTAAGGGCTAGGCTTTTATAAAGCTTAAGTTAATAATACCTTAAGTAAGGGCTAGGCCTTTATAAAGTTTATATTATATAAAGCTTAAGTAAAGCTTAAGTTTATAATATACTCTCTTTCTTTTTATATTATTTTTAAAAAGCCTTTAAATAAATTTATTATTTATATATAATATAAAAAAAATAATATAATTAAAAAATAATATCTTTATTAATAAAAAGATTCTTAAGGTTAAATAAGCTTTATAATTTATATTTTTTATAATATTATAATATATATAAAAGTATAAGTATATATATTAATTAAATTAAGTAAAGTTTACTTTATTTTTTTATTATATAAAGTAGCTTTATTTATTTTTTTATAACTTTATTATCTTAAAGTTTAAATTTTTTAAAAAAGCTTATTATTTTATTTTTTTATCTTTATAAAGATAATTAATTAATAATTATAATCTTTATTTTTAATATAATAATATATTCTTTATTTTTTATATAATAATTAATATTAATTAATATAATAATTAATAATAAACTTATTATAAATATAGTATTTTTAAGTATTAATTTAATATTAATATATAGTAAAAATATTAAAAAGTTATTAACCTTTACTTAATAAAAAGAAATTTTAATAATAAAAATATATAGCCTTTAATATAAATTAATTATTTTTATTATTTATATATTAAGTAATTAATAAATAATAATAAAATAAATAAATATATCCTTAATTATTATTATAGCTATAAAATATATTTTAATAAGTATTAATCTTATTTTTAAATTAAGAGTTAATTAATAATAAATTTAATATTATAATAAATACTATATAACCTATAGTATATTATTAATTAAGGTAGGTATATTTTAATATTTACTATAATAAAGGTTAAAGATATAAAAAGTATTAAAATAAAATTATTTATTAAGTTTATAATATTTAATTAAATATAAATAAAAATATTTATTATTATTAAGTTAAGCTTTATTTAGCTTTAATTTATTTATACCTTTAATATTCTTATTATTTTAATAAATAATACTTTATTTATAATTAATAAAAGTAATATAATAATCTTAATTAATAATAATATTAAAATACTTAAATAAAGATAGTAAGTAGTATAAGTTATTAATACCTTTAATACTATATTTAATATATATTTATAACTTATTAACCTTATAATAAATATTATTAATCTTTTATAATATTATTTTAAAAAGCTTAATAAAACTTTTTAAAAAAATACTATAAAGTTTTATATTAATAATTAAAAAATATTTTATATTTTATTAAGCTTAAATAAGTATTATAGTAATTATAAATAATAATTAAAGTAAAAGTATAATAAGCCTGCCTTACCCCTTTTTTAATAATAACTTTCTTTTTTATTATTTTTAAATAATAAAAAGAAAAAAGAAAATAAGTTTTATATATTAAAGAAAAAGGCTTAATATTAATAATCTAAAGTAATATAGCTTTATAATAATTAATACCTATTAATATTAATATTACTAACTATACTTATATTAAAATAATATAAAGTTATATTAATACTTAATATAATATAAATATTTCTTTATATAGTTAAGTAAATACTAGTGCTTATTATATTAATAATACCTTTATTTATTAAAGATAATAATAATAATAAACTTATTTTTAATTTACTTTTTATATAATAATAATAATATATATAATACCCTTTAGACTTTATTATACTTTTTAATATATTATTAAAAAAGTAATATTATTATATATAGTATTATTTATAATATTATTTTATTATAATTAATATAAGTTTAAAGTATAATACTTAAAGAAAATAAGTTTATTAATTTATATTATACTATCTTAAGCTACTTTAAATTAATTTAATATTATAATATTTTAAAATTATTTTAATAACTTTTATATAAATATATTATAGCCTGTTTATTTAATTAATACCTAGTGCTTTTAACTATAGCTATAGTAATTCTTAATAATTAATATATATTTTACTATATATTCCTTTATTAACTTTACTTAACCCTTTAAGTATACCTAAATTAAGCCTAGCTTAAAGTTTAATAAAACTTAAAATAATAATAAATTATAAATAACTCTCTTTATAAAGCTTATATAAAAAGTAAGGTAAATATTATTAAAAATATTTAGCTTTATAATAAAAAAAAAGATTATTATAATAATATATTTTATATATAGCTAATTAAGTTTTTTATTAAGGCAGTTCATTTTTATATATTATAATAATTATTAAAAAGAGCAGATTGGTTAAAAAGAGCTTAAGAAGATAGGTTTAAAAGAGCCTTAAATAAAATAAAGGAAATAGGTACTATAAGGCCTATAAATAATTATAAAGGAGTCTTTTTATCTAAGAGACTAAGCTTTATCTTAATAAGGCTTAATGCCTTAAGTATATATTATATAAGAGATTTACTTATTTAATATATAATAAGCACTGTTTTTTATATACCCTTTATATAATAATACTATTTATATATAGTATTATATATTATTTCTTAAATTCTTTAATATTTTATTTTTTTATTTTATATTTTTTTTCTTAAACTTCTTTATATATATAAATTAATTTATATTGCTTTTTTTATTACCTTAAAGTAAAGGCTTATTTTTTTAATAAAAAATTAATTATAAAGTAACTTTATACTTTATTTAATAATTGATAATAATAAAAATAAAGATTTATAAATTTAAAGCTTTAATAATAAAGTAAAATACTTAAGGCTATATAAAAAAGCTTTCTTTACCTTTTTATAGCCTTTTTTAATTTTATAATCTTTATTATTATTATCTTTATTATTAATAATAATAATAATAATAATAATAATAATAATAATAATAATAATAATAATAATAATAATAATAATAATAATAATAATAATAATAATAATAATAATAATAATAATAATAATAATAATAATAATAATAATAATAATAATAATAATAATAATAATAATAATAATAATAATAATAATAATAATAATAATAATAATAATAATAATAATAACAATCCTGCCCCTATAGCGCTAGCTACTTTATACCTACTTTATTATCCTTACTGCTTAAAATGCCTAAAGAGTATTATTATTAATAAAAACAACTTCTCTTAATATATCCTTACTATAGGCTAGTTTTATTAATATTAAAATTACTTTACCTATAAGTATTAATATTTATTAATATAAGCTTAATTTTTTTTATTTAATCTTTTTTTTATTTAATTATAAACTTTTAGACTTATATAATTAATAAGCCTAGCTTAAGTTTTTTAAAGTATTATAAAAAAAAATACTATAGTAAGTTACTTTATTTATATTAAATAAAAGTTTAAAAAATAATTATTAAGTAAAAAATATAATATTATTATTTAGCCTTAAGGTTTATAATAAGCCTTATTTAAGTAAATAATAAAGATTATTTATTAAATAGTTTAATAAAGCAGGCCTTGCTTTTTAATATTATAATAATATATACTAAGGCATATGCCTTATAGGTAAGGCTAGGAGAGTTTTTATTAATTAATAATAGTTTATAAGGCGCTAGTTTACTAGGTTTTTTTTTTTTAATTTTTTATATAATTTCTAGCTAAAAATATTAAAGTGCCTTAAATTAATATTTTTATACTTTTTTTTATTATTTTAAGATTTTCTTTTATAATTTCTCTACTTCCTTCTTATTTTTTAAAACCTTTAAGTTTAATAAAGCCTTAAAGTATTTAAATTATTAATATAAAAAAGCTTTTATAAGCTTATTAAAGAGTATTTTTTATAAAGTTAAGTATAAGACTTTAAAAGCTTTATATTAATATTCTTAATATAGCTATATATTCTATATATTAATATAATAAAGATAAGTATTAATCTTTTTATTATTTTTAAATATAAGATATATTATTTATTAATTATTATAGTTAATATTTTAATTTTTTTTTAAGTTAAAGTATATTTTATTAAAAAAGTATTATAAACTTATTATTTTTTTTATTATTATTAATAAAGTAAGTAGTTTAGCCTTAATTATTAATATATTAACTATACTTTAATAAATAGTACTTTATATAATTAATTTATTAAATAATATTATAAAATATTTTTATAAAGATCTTTTAGTCTTAATATTATTAATAAATAATATATTACTTAAAGTAGTTAAGACCTGTATTTTACTAATCTCTTTATATTAAAGAGTTAAGTATTTTTATATAAATAAATAGTAAATAAGCTAATTAATAACTTTATAATACTTAAGTCTTAAATTAATAATATATTTTATTAAAAGAGCTACTATAAAAGCTATATTAGGTTTTATTAAAATTACTATATAAATATTAGAGATAGGGGTTATAGAGGAGAGTGAGAAAGTATAAGATGCAATAGGTAGTATATAGCTATTAGCCTTCTATAAGATAGCTATAAGGCTATTATTTAATATAAAGGTAGTATAATAATTATATTAATCTTTAACCTTTTTTTAGCTTTTTATTTAATTAATTAGCCTTTTATAAATATATTTCCTTTTCTAGCTTAAAATTAAAGGCTTAAGGCTAAGGTTTTTTTTTATTAAGGTATAAAACCTATACTACTATCTTACTATAGTCTTAATTATCCTTTAATAAATTGCCTCTCTTTTTATAATAATATCTTTATTACTATTTTATAAAAATAACTCTTTTTTTCTTTATTATTAATCTTTAATAATATTACTATATAATTACTAATTCTTTACTTTTTTAATACTTTATAATATTTATTTATTTTCTTTAACTTTATCTTTTTTTAACCTTATCTTTATTAAATAATAACTTTTTTTTTTAATTATAACCTTTAAGTATACCCCTTTTTTAAAAGCACTAACTTAATACTACCTTACCTTAAGTTTATTACTACTTTACTTTAACCTTTTTATAACTTTCCTTTTAAGTAATATCTTACTTTTAACTATAGTTTATAAATATACCCTTTTTTTAAAAGCACTGCCTTAATATTACTATCTTATTATAGTCTAGCTTTAACTTTATATTATATTTTTTTTATAATAAGTTATTAATAAAGTTAAAGTAATATATTTATATATTCTCTTTATTTAAATAATCTTTTTATTTAATATAGTAAAGTTATTTATAGCTATAGTATTTATAATTAATAATATTTTTAATCTTAAATATCTTTTTAATAAAAAAAAGGTAATTTATTAACTTAATTAATATATTACTTTTATTATAAAACTCTTTAAGGTTTATAATATTAAAGATATTATATATTTATATTAATAATAATAATTATAGTTTATAAATAAGGTTATTAATATTAATAATTCCTTTAATTTAATAAGGTCTTATATACTTCTTTATTAACTTCTTACTAGATTAATATAAATTTAAGTATTTAATAAAGATAAAAACCTAGTTATTAACTTTAAATAATTTCTTTATATAGCCTTTATTATACTATTTATTATATAACTTATTAATATTTTATAGTATTTTTATAATATACTCCTTTATATTAATTATTTTATTAATCTTATTTAAAGTAGTTTAGTTTATATAATTAAGTTTAATTTTATAAGTCTTTAATATAGCTAGGTTATATTTTAAAAGTAAGAATGCAGGTGCTTTATTAATAGCTAAGTGCTTAATAATATTATATATAAACTTAATAAATAATAACTATTTAACTTAATCTAGCTAGTTTTTATTATAAAAAGCCTATAGATAGTACTTAAGGTTTTAATTTTATTATTTAATCTAGTTATTAATCTAAAGGTAGAATACTATATTAAGTTATTATTTATAATTAATAAAATAATAAAAAAATTATTAAAAAGTATTTATAAATATACTGCCTTTATTAAAAATAATTCTTTTTAATATACTATAAAGTTAAAAAATATAATATAAAAACTTTATTATAAGTCTTTTATTAATAATATTCTTTAAGTATAGTATATAAATAATATACTTTATAAAGCAGTTTATTATTATAAATATTAAATTATATATTTATTTCTTATAGACTACCTTAAGCAGCCTTATAATAAAATTTATTATAATCTCTTTTTATAATTTTATAAATATTAATAATATAGCTAACTTACTATATAGTAAATAATATTTTACTTTACTTATTTAATAAACTATATATATATTAATATATCTCTTTATATTAATATATAAACCTTTTTAATAATAAGTCTTAATAATTTTTATTAAGGTCTTGCTAACTCTTTAATACCTAGCTATTAAGTTATTATAAAATAGTATTAAAATCTCTTTTTTTATATTAAAAAAGATAAATACTTACCCTTTATAATAAAGTAGCTAATTATTACTAACTATTTAATTATATATATAATTCTTATTAATAATATTATATTTAATTACTTTTATTAACTTTAACTTCTTTATTAAGGCATCCCTTTTTTATATTAAAAAAAAAGCCTTTATAAATATTTTACAATCTTTTTATAATATTATAATAATACTTTTATAAACTACTTACTTATTTATAATTAAAATCCTTAAAGATATATACTAAAGGCAGGCTACTTACTTAATTATAGTTAAAACCTTTTTAACTTAAAGAATTAATATTAATAATAACTTAATATTTAAGTTATATCTAGATCCTAAGGGTATATAACTATTTATAATCCTTTTTAATATAGCTATACTAGCTTTATAAATACTTTTAAAATTATAATTATTATAATTAATTATTAAAAATTATTTTATAAATATAGTTAAGTAATTACTATTTAATTACTTTTTTTCTTTTTTTTTATTATAATAGTTTAATCTTTTAAAAAGTATATTTATAAAATTCTCTTTTTTTAAATAATATTTAATTATAAAATTATATAGTAATAATATCTTTAATTAAGCAACCTACTTAATTATTAACTTCTTTTTATTTATAAAATAACTATAGTTTAAGTAATCTATAATAATTTATATTAAGTATTTTAAATAGGCTATATAGTGCCTTTATATTATAAAGGCCTTTATAATAATAAGTATTTTAGTATTTAGTATTATATAATAATACTTTATATTTAATAATTTTTATAAAAAGTATATAATAAAGTGCTAGTTATCTCTTTATTATTATATTAATATTATATTAATTATAAAGTTTTATATATTAATCTTAATATATAGCCTTATTATAAAGTTAAAATATATTAATATAAACTTTTTTAAAAACTTACTTTATAGCTTTTTAAATATAGCTAGCTTATTAATATTAAGCTTAAAGATTTTTTTATATTATCTTCTTATTTTATTTATAAAAAGTATTATAATCTTACTATAGTTTTTAATAAAATATTTATAAAATTTAATAAAGCTTAAGAATAAAAAAATCTTTTTTATATTACTAGGTACTTATTATTATACTATTGCCTTAATATACTTATACTTTATATATACTTTATCTAGCTTAATTATAAACCTAAGGTATAATATAAATATTATATTAAACTTATACTTCTATAGGTTTATATATAACCTATATATCTTTAATCTTTTTAATATATTGCTTATATATTGCTTATACTTTTTTAAGTTATTATTATATATTAAAATATTATCTAGATATATAATATAAAAATAGTCTAGATAGCTTATTAATACTTTATTAATATAGCTTTAAAATATAGCTAGGGTATTTATTAATTTAAAAAGTAATACTTAATATTTAAAATAGCTATAATAATAATAAAATATTATCTTTTACTTATTTTTTTTATAAATATATAGTTAATAATATATATTTTTTAAGTTAAGCTTTATATATATCTTAATGCCTTAAAGCTAATTTATAATCTTATATATTAATAAAATAAATATATAGTTTTTTTAAGTTATTTAATTAATCTTATAATAATTAATATATAATCTTAACTTGCCTTCTTTCTTAAGTATAAATAATATTAAAGCACTTGCTAGGCTATTTAATCTCTTAATCTAACCTCTTGCTAAAGCTATTTAAATATAGTTATAAAGAACCTCTAGCTTAATCTTTATTAAAGAGTAAATAAGTCTTTATAGTAGCTTTATATTTAGCTTTAAGTTTATTAAGTATATTAATCTTTTTAAAAATATTAACTTTATAGCTTTTTTTTAAAAAAATACCTTTATATATTTTTAATACTTAAATAATAACTCTTTTATTAATTAATTATTATAAATCTTTAACTTATTTTAATTTAAGCTTAAGTTAAGGTATTTTTTTATTATATTAATAATAATTATCTTAATCTTTACTTTTTTATATTATTTTTTAACTTATTTTTATAATATTATTAACTTAAAGATTTTTTTTATTAACTTAAAGTATTATTTTTTTTTTTAAGCTATAATTAAGTTTATTATCTTAAACTATAAACTATTTAAAATAATATTATTTATTATCTTTATAATTATAAAAAGAATTAAAAACCTTTTAATTACTTTTTAATTATTAATTAACTTTATAATAATTAATGCCTTTCTTAAGATTTATATATTTAAGCTTAAGAACTCTTTAATTACTTTATTACTATAAAGCAGGATTTTTATCCTCTTTAATAATAGCTTTTTATTTAATATATTTAAGTTACTCTTAAAGTCTAGTATAGTCTTTACTCCTCTCTAGCTATAATCTAGCTATAGCTTTATAGGTTTTATTATTAATATTCCTTTTTTTATAACCTTTATTATTAATTTAATATCTTTATCTTTAATAATATTAAGGTCTTTATCTTAAGCTTTTTTAATTATTAATACTATATTAACTTTTATAAATATATAGACTAGGTTATTATACCTCTTTATAGTATATAAGTTACTTTTATACTTTATATAATCTTTTACTTTATAATAATATTATAAATAGACTTTTTTATATTTTTAATACTTTAATAATATAAATTATATTCTTTTTTTTATTTTTAAAAATATTAAAAAGTTATTATTAACTTCTTGTTAAGTCTTTTCCTTTATATTTTTAATTTATAATAATTAATAATTTAAAGTAGTTATTTATACTTTATTATTGCTTTTTTTATTATAAGCTGGCTTTAAGCTTATATTATTACTTATTATTACCTTAGCTTTTATATTTATATTATAAAGCTTTTACTATATAATAAATAGTTTAAT
>CM036090.1:6227004-6314237 GCA_020631695.1 Trichoderma cornu-damae | reverse complement strand
TAAGTGGGCGAGAGCCCCATTGTTTTCCGGATGATGCGCATAAGTTACGTTTGCTGTATTACGCGAGACATATTGCATCTTCAGCAGTAGTATTTTAGTCGATGCTGATAGTGTCGTTTTATTTCAATGGGAGAAAGGGAAGAAAGAAGAAGAAACAGAAATGAAAGAAAAGACAGAGAGAGAGGGGGAGAGAGAGAGAGAGAATCAATAATGTCGCCCACAGTAGCGTATTTTGGGGGAAAGACAGCTTTGGCTGAGTTTTTCATGGAAGCTTGAAGCGAGGGCTAAAAAGATAGCGTCAGGTACCAACTAAAATTAAATAAAAAAGAAGAAGAAGAAAAAGGAAAAAGAAAAAGAAGAAAAAAAAAAGAAAAAAAGAGAAAAAGGGTTGTGGAACAAGCCCTGTTTTGCAATCCACCTTGTTCTTTGTCTATACTATTTATGCACGTCTCAATAGCGAGAATGGCAGAGCAATAGACAGACCTTCAGGATTACAATCAGGTCAATATCCCATATGGCAATCTCGCTAAGGCCCCGTGTAGCCCTTTTCTACTCCAAGACGCCCTGGGCCGGAAATCAGCTGAGGCTGAGGCGCGCACCACCATCACAGCGCTAAGACCCATTTAGATTCTGTAGCTGAAGAGGCTGAGCTCAATGAGGAATGGCAGACGGCTTCCCTGTCTCTGATCTCAGCCTCATCTCCATCTCTCGACCCTGCTTCCTTCCTTCTCCTCTTGCCGCGGGCCAGAAAACCTGCTTCTACATTCCCTTTGTCCCGTGGCGCCAAAGCTTCCGGCCACAAAATGTCCAGCAATGGCGTATCACTGACGGACATCATCACCTTACATCGGCGTGCCGTTGGCGGTTCTGGGAGGTACGCGACGCACTTTTGCGGTTTTGTGGTTTTTGTTTTTGTTTTTTTTGCGGGCAAAAGGCCCCGTGAAGCTGACCAGGCAGGCAGTTCTCCCCATTCTCTACAACACATTTGCAACCCTCGCCTCTCTTTCGCGCACAAAGCGTATGCTTCGGGCGCAGTCGCCTCACCGCTCTGATACGCATGTTATTGCCGTGAACCGCAATATCGAGATTGAGTTGCTGCGGTATGCCGTGATGCCGCTGGACTGGTTCCAGAACAGGCTCGAGTACTGGAACCTGTCCCGCCATCCCAGCTCCATTCCCGGCGGCAGCTGGACCACCCCTTCAACTGGAAGACCAATGCCATCGGCATGAAGACGCAGCGCGTCGAGTACGCCGATCAGGTAAAGTGCCAGCCCCAGGTGGAGATTGTGCCCGACGGGCTCGCTGTTTCCTATTCGCTGGATCTCGGGGCCGTCCCAAACCCTCACGAGCGGAAACTGCGCCGGAGATCCACGGGGCTGTGGGCACCCGTGGGCTGCTCGGGTTGATGATGTCGCCCGACGGGAGCGAAAAGTGTCCTTACCGTCGCCCCGTTGGACGATTCGGACGCGGCTACCCAGTCGCTCGCCGTGGCCTGGTCGAGCTCGTGGATAACGCAGATCACGCCCATCTGCCACCCTATTGGGTCCGTTTCTGCTGCGTCCGGTGGCAAATCAAAGGAGCCAAAGCCTGCTAGTGGCTGCAGTGTCTGTGGAAGTGAAGACGACAAGAAAGCCGCCGGAGGGAGATGCATACAAAGGTCCAGGACGGAAGCAGTCGAGCGAAGCGGCAAGCCGCTGACGAGGCCGACCTCGACGAGCGTCAGGCTAACCCATACGTTGAACACGACATAACTTGCGAGATATCCATGTCAGGGCTGGTCACAGCGCTCAAGTTGAAGGAGATCCAAACCACACCACCGCGCCTGAGGGTCTCTACGTCAACCATCTGCGCATTCGGCCCCGGAAATCAGACGGCATCTGGTTTGCCAGTGCTGCCACAGCTTATGGCACTTCTGAGCCAAACAATCCTTTTGGAACCACAAGATCCCCGACGAGATCCTGTCGTTTTTCCAGAAAAGAGACTTGCGTTCCATGTGGCGTCTTGGTACTGCTTGGCATGGTAGACGAGTCAGAGACACCCAGAATGGGCTACAAGACACAACGACTACGGCGCCTCTCTCGATCAGTTCGCACAGAGAAGCCGAGAGCAGCGTCAGGCAATGGAGGCGGAGTGCGCACATGGCCCCTGCTCAGCGAGAGCAAGCAGTCAGAGACAGAATGCGCAGAGAGATGAGCAGCGGATGCAAGACAGTGAGTTCCCCCTGCCCTCCCTTTTTTTTTTCCCCTTGACCTTGACACAAGTGATGCCCTGGTGCTAACCGCAACTGCGATGCAGTGCGCGACAAGATGAGAACAGATCAGTAGCGGCGTGATCAGCGGGCCATGGAAGCCTTGGTAAAGTCCAAAATGGGATACAAAGCTCGTCGCCGGATTACTCTCTAAAGTGGCTAAAGGCTCGAAATATTCGGGATGAATCTTTGACCAAGAAAGACCTCGTTGGCTTCATGTTGCATCGCATGGTATGCGACGGAGAGTTCACATCTACTTCATTTGCAAAGATGTTGGACACTTGGAAGGCCTGGGCAAATGACATGGGAGGGATGAGAAAGGCCGATTACCAGACCATCCAAGAAAACCAATCCGCGTTTGCCGAGGCTACTCTGTTGATTGCTTTGATCAAAGACACCTCCGATGCCCCGGAGGGCACAATTCGGCAATGGATTTACAGGAATGTTTGCGAATGTGGCACAAAGTGCGGCTTTTGATAGAAGCTGTTGAGGAGCCATGGTTTTTTTTTTTTTAAAGGGACCGCACTGCAGCCCTTATTGACCTGAATCTTATGTTTTTTTTTTTTGCTGCTCTCTTGGAGCCATCTTTTGCTATCAATCATGAGCCTACTTGTTGGCTCTCTCTTACTCTTCCCATTATTGCTTTCGAGCATGCATAAGCATAATCCTCAGACAAGCTGAGGCTTACGGGCCAACAAGCCGAAGCTCACAGATAATATATAAAAATTCACATGTTTTCATTAATATTACTTTCACGTACATAGTGCTGAGTTAAACAAATACTTTTGTCTTTGCAAATTCCATCTAATTTTTCGAAAATTCTCTACAGAGTGCTCATTATTCAAGTTATAAAGCTCACCTCGTGTCATCTGAAAATTCCTCTCTCTGTTCTATTATACAATGCCCAAGCTCAGTACTACTACCAGCGTTTTTGAGTCATACAAATCAAGCGAAATCTCCGCTGTCAATCCAATCGACAACATCCAGTACACCAGGGAACGGAAGGCACATCCACGGCAATATGGGTAGCCTTATTTAGCTTTCTCTACAATAATTACAAGGCGTCTTTGCCGCCAGGCTGAATCTTGGGCTGAAAGGCTTCTTAATCAGTTTGTGTGCGATATGTGGGTAATGCTTACAGTCTATTGTCACAATGTCCAATCCTGCTGGGCAGTTGATGCTGAGAAATAGGGGTAAACTTGACGAAACCGCTAAGTGTGTTGTGCTGTCCTTTTTTGACTTGTTATACCTGAATGAAAGTATATCTGTACATAAATGCTCATTTGGCCCTTTTTGGCAATGTGCAATTGCTACTTCTTCTTCTTTGGTGGCCATTTTGTTTCTAGTACTACCTAACTCCCCAGTCGGTGCTTCCAAGAGCCCCGGTGCAATAGCTGAGATTTACAGCTGCCCAGGGTGGCAGGTAAGCGTAAGCCAGCAATGGGCGATCATGTGACTCTCTAGGCAATGTAAACAAGGATAGGCCAAATGTCTGTATTATATGCATTCTATTTGTCCCTCGTCTTGTCAATAGCTACCTTACCCCACATGCTTAGCGTTCATGGCAATAAAATAGAAAATTATGCAATAGTATACAAAATCTGGCGCATCTCTGAATCGACAAAATCCTCTCCCTGAATGTTTTCCAAGACATTTACATCTACCAGAAGCATATCATGTACGTGGATAAATTACAACTAGGCGGTAGAGCAACAAGACTGTATTGAAGGATTTCACTCAGAGGGCAGCAGAGAGGCCGCATAGTATGTTGTGGACTATTGATAGATTAACATTTACTACCCGCGGCTTTATGTAGACTTTGTTACGGTTGAACAGCCTTCACCCTCTCAAGCGGCTAGCCAGGGCTTAATGCCGACTTTCTTACGTACGCATAGATGGGCATGGAGGAATAGAGGACATTGCTTACCGGCCCGATAAGAACCAATAAATCATCTGAATCATCGCCGTCTTCAGGCTTCTGGCTCCTAAGAGTGCGACTGATAGATGCAATGCAACCTCACTCATGCGGGGTATGGGATATAACTTCCGCGCCAAGCACTCCCATGGTACGACAATATCGTCAAGTTTCCACAGGAAGCTGCGCCAATCCTGGCTCGTGTTTGCGTCGTACCATCCTACGGCAGCCGTTATTGTCAGTGGATCGTCCCCAAATCTAGCTGAATGTCGAACGTGTGTGATTGCACCATCTTGATGCAAAGTCGGAGCCATTCTTTCCCGGAGCTTATTGCAATTACCAACGATACCTTTACCTCAAACAGGCCGTCGTCGCGATGAACTGGTGTATAAAAGCCCAAAGCCCCTTTTGGAGAATGACTTTCGGACCATCGGCCCTCTCCCAAAACAGTCTACACCAATCTTCACTCAGAGTGGCTTTTTTACTCTAAAGATTCAACTATATAATAGCTATTGTGAAGCCGTAAAGATGCGTTTCTTGTTCTTGTTGCTGCTCTTTCCGCTCCGTTGGCCTCCGCAGCAGCTGCTTTGGCGTCGATATTGCGGCTCGAGTAGAAGCTGTTGCCCAAGTCGAAGAACGCTCGCTCCTCTCACGGATAAGCGCGCTTGCCAAAACACCGGGTGTAAGTGCAGCACCCACACCCTCTCAAATTGAAGGCCAATACTGCGGGAACTGTGCCTGGTCCAACGGCGACGGTTACATTATCACGGCTAAGCGCGTCAACAACCACGTTTACGAGTGCTCGCCCTCGGGAGCTTGCTGCGGCTATGGCGTAGGAAGCGATTGTGGCTCTGGCACTGCCTGCTGCGGGTAGAAATTTACAATTTTGTATAATGACAAACTGTGGCGGACGCGGAGAGAAAGTAAACAGCGACTTGGAAGACTACAGAGAGGCGAAGTCAACACTTTAAGATGATATTTGTCTGTCCATTTCTTGACATCATTTGAACTGCTCGCCGCGCTTTGTCTATGAAAAAGCACAAGTATGTTGGCTTGAAATTGGAAAGCTGAGGCAATCATATTAGCAAGCTAGCTACCAATTCAGCCAAAGCCATGAATTATATAAACCACGTCGTAACAGTATGTATTTGACTGTTTTTCAAACAAAGATGTATCAACTATATTTAGCCACAAACATTTTCTTTCTTTTTTTAGCACTGCACGTGCATAAATGTACTTGAAATGACCCCATTACAGCATTGGAATCGACCTGGCTGTTTGTTCATATGCTTACTTATGGTTGTCATTATATCTGGGTGGATTATTGTTCGCTCTTATATTTGGGTCTTCAAAATTGGGGCCATTACTAACCCCAGCCAATCTTGCAAAATGCAGCGCTCTCTCCATTCGCCGTCATTCTTTTTCTGTAAGTGAGAATTACACCCATCATCTTTATATACACCAAAGAGGAAGGCGGAAATGAAAACCTTGATAGCATCGCTATATCCTCCTGGAAGAACGATGTTGGGGATGCTTTCAGCCTCACACGTCATGGAACACGAATGTTCGATTAGAGGTATAACGATATTTGGTTTCTTTTTTTTTTCTATCTATCTAGTAGTATGAACTCTAATAAGTCGTGTCCTCTCGTCCCATCGCTCCCGACAATCGCCAATATCAAAAATCATCCCATCCAATTGTTAGGAGTCCACTGAACCTATACATAGTTGTCAGTATGTCTTCTAGTGACGGTTTCAAGATGAGTATTCGTACGTAGCTGGAGTCAATCTTGGCAAGGTCGCCGACGCCGAGATTTCCAGCATCAATGGCAATCCCATGCTTGATAATATCAATAGCTTTCTCTATGCCCTCAGTGCCGAATATGTTGGCAAATATGAATGGGCGGCCCAAACCAACGGCCTTGACCCCCAGAGACAGTAGCTTGAGTACATCGGCACCATATCGCACGCCGCCGTCTGCATAAACCTCAATCTGTTTAAAGACCTCGGGAGCTTTTTCGTGTATCTCGAGGGCAACCTCGAGAGACGAAGGACTGCCATCGAGCTGCCTACCCCCTCGTGATTTGAGAGGATTATAGCAGGTACTTTATTCCTGACAGCAAGCTTGGCATCTTCAACAGTCATGATTCCCTTTAGAATTATGGGAAGATCAGTCATTGAAGAGACTTTCGTGTAGCGCGTCCCACTGCAAACCGCCGAGTTAGCAACGAACCGGGCAATATATTCGACAACGATCTAAACCACATTAAACGAAAAAAAAAAAATATAAAATAAAATAAAATCCCCGTGGTTGACTTACAGTGATGTAGGTATAATCAGAGTCACTGCGCTTCAACGTTAGCAAGACCTAAGACCCAATGGCAAGCCGAGGACTGAAATCCACTCACGCGCGGATCCAACACCATATCGGGCAGCTCTATGTTCGTTTCCATCTGCCGCAGAGTCGACAGTAAACACAACAGCGTTTGGCACCAGCCGCCTTGGAGCGGGCCAAAAGGTCCTGGGTCTCGGTATCGTTTGAAGAAAGGTAGAGCTACCATGCTACCATGTTAGTAAATTTTTACCACATCAATGAGACATGGGGCATAATTGCTACCTGTTGCAAGACAACCTGGCCTTCGGCCTTGGCGGCAGCAACCTGCTCGATTGTATATGAAGTCAAGAGTGACGGCCGTTCCAATGAAATTAGAACTAGTTAGGCATTTGACGGAAATCAAGACCCTGTAAATACCATATAGAGAATGTTGCCAGCGGCTGCGCCTCCTTACAAGGTTGAGCTCTCCGTCAGGATGGCCATAGCCAGCTCGAGCACATGGGCTAATAAAAATAGGAGCAGAGAAATAGTGGCCGAGAATAGTTGTTCTGGAGGAGTGACAATTAGCAACTGTGTACGCATTTTCCAAAAGTTCAAGCATTCAAACCTACGATAGCGTGCTCTCGATTTTCGTGATATCAACCATCACCTCGAGGCCTGAGCCGATACCTGTGAAAAACTTCCAGGTTGGGTGATACGACCATTCCCCAGCAGCACCGTTGCGGTAGTAAGTATAGTTTTTGATTGGAAGATAGTGGCGAGCTGCCCAGTCGAAATCTGGTAGACCAACAATGTCCGATAGACGGTAAAGTTCCTTTTGGGAGATTTGCAAGAACATCATCTATTCCAGTATCGGGCCTGTTGAGAAACTGTCGGGCTGCGAGAGCCCCAGAGGCTAGAACAACTGTAAATAGATGGCAACGCATGATGGGGGAAATATCTGCTAAAGCTAGAGACGAGAATTCAAAACGTGATTTGTTTACAGATTCGGGGAGATATGGTCCGGGTTTGCGTAGGCGGACATCACCGTCCCATGGAATGTTGAAAACCCTGTGAATCACAGACGCAAAATACAAGAACTCCATTTACAGGGAGTTGAGGCCCATGCTGAGTTAGTCCCAACATGGTGGGGAGTTGCTAACAGCAAATTTTTCTAAACAAGTAGCATATTATATATGCTCTGCCAAGACATTCGTATGCAAGGCTAGTTTTTCGCCTTGATCCATTCTCTTGTATGATAGATGCAAGCACAAACGTATCCCGGTCGCTGTAGCCTGACACCAACCATCAACGTTATTCTGGAAGAGGAAGCTCTGCAAAGATGTAATCTTACCACTAGGCTTCCTTTAATCACGCAAGCTCTCACTAAGTGAGTATTGAGGAAGGCTTCGGAATTTATGGGGGCATGAGATATGGGTTGGTAATCTGAGCCACAGTCACGATAATGTACTCCATACTCGGCACCCATTTTCTCTTCCGTGAGAGATAGACCCTTGTCGCGTGCTTAGAGGCAAGCCTTCAGATTAAGCTTACTACTACCCTTCACTAGGGACCTACCACGCTATGGAGCGATCAGTGTGTGTGTCTGGTGAAGTGTAGATATGGACTATTTGACATTCCACGCCCGTAAACTACATTCTCTCACTTAATTTTTATGAATCCCTCTGAACGTATGTCACAAACTCTTGCTTCAAACCATTTCCCCCCTCCAAGCCAATGGCATAGACCGTGCCTATTCCCAATAATATCGCAATAGATGTCGCAATGGCATAGGAGGATGGATTCGCGCGGAGACACTGATGGCCCGCGGCCGTGATGATGGGACAAGCTGGGAGAAGTTGGGACCGAATTGCGCCTTTCGGCCTTGGTCCGTACGCCCACGTTCAAGCCTCATTCATTATTGTTCCCTTTTTAGAACGCTATTGGCCTTTCTGATGAGCTGTGCCTAAATTGCCGCAAAAGATGATCACAGCTCTGATCTAGTTGGTATCGGTGCAATGAAGGCGTTCGTTTTATTTGTGACCTGAAGCGCACTTCTTTACTGCGTTCATATTAATGCGAGGTCTTTACATCGATGTCGTATTTTAGAATGTGGTGGAACCAATCTAAACCGCCCAAGTCAACCACACCTCGTCGTTGGTAACAATGGATTATTGTTGTGGATAAATGTCAATGGCAAAGATACACTCGAGACCGGTACACCGCCAATTTCTTTTTGCAGTGCATAGGCACTCTGTAAGAATTTCAAACTTCCAGATCGCGTTGAAAGGTCTTGTTCTGCCTCTTAATCTTCTATATAGGGATGAAATAACCCATGGGTAATTAAGAAGGTAATAGCCTAGTTAAGCCTATAGGATAATAAATAAGCGAAGAATAGGTAAAGGATAGTAGCATCTACTTGCTTTAAGTAATTTAATTTCTATAATTATATTTATGTAGTAAATAGGTATAAAGAGATTAGCTAAAGCTTAAAATAAATAGCTTAATTTAAGTATAATATTAAACTTAAAATATATAATAATAATTATTATAAATAATTAATATAAAAGATTAAGAAAATATATTATATATAAACTATTTATTTAAATATTATATTATTAATTTTTTAAGTCTTTATAATAAATATAAACATTAAAATAAACTAAGTACTACTTAATTATAAAGTATAATAAAGCTAACTTTATTAATAAAGTTAAGTTTATATAAAATAATAAAGAGTTAGTAATATTTATAAATAAAAGCTTAAGGTAATTAAAACTTTAAGTATTAAAACCTTTTTAATTATAATAAAGGGCTTTTAAAAATTAATATTATTATTATTATTAAAATAATTATAAATATTTTAATCTTTAAAAAAATAAATTTAATAATATATTTTTAATATTTATTAAAGATTATAAAGGAATTATAATTTCTTCCTTTATAAGATTTAAAAGCTTAAATAATAATTTAAAGTATTTATTAATAGATTAAAGAATATAAAAATATCTTAAAGCCTTTTTTAACTTAAATAATTAAGTATTATATAATGCTTTATCTTAGTAATTTAAATAATAATTAAGGTTAAAAAAAGGAAGTTATTATTATTAATCTTCTTGCTTAAATAAATAAATATTAAACTACTCTTTAATAATTTTAATATTTAGTTAATATTAATTATAATAATAGATTTAATAGTAAATACTTTAAGCCTTTTTAAAGAGAATATTACTTAGCTAAATTATAAAAAAATCTTTAGCTATATAGCTAAGATTTATATATTAAGGTATTTATAAAAGCCTTGCTTAAAATTAATATATAAATTTATATAGATTATAGGCTTTATTAAAGAAGTTATAGTAAACTTAATTAGTATATTTATAATTATTAATAGCTTAATAAAAATTAATTATATTTAATTATTATAAATAATTATTATAAATATTAACTTTTTTAAGATTAAAAAAAGCTATATATATATTATTAATAGTAGGTTTATTTGAATAAAGTAACTAGATAATAATAATAGTAATAATAATAAATAAATACTTGCTTTAAAATATTTTATAAAGATCTAGGTATAAAAGCAAGATATTTAAGACTAGCCTATTTAAGGTCTTGCTTTACTTATTTATTAAGAGGGTATAAAAGCTATATAATAAAATATATATCCTAGTCTTTTAAAATAATAAAGATATACTTTTTTAATTTAATTTATATTAATAAAATAATTATAAAAAGTAATTTTTACTATATTTTATTAATAACTTTACTTTCTTTTTTATTATTAAATTAATAAAAATAATACTAAGGTATAATATATTAATTTTAAGGTATTAAATAATTATTATAAATATAGAGTTTTACTTATAGCTTATTTTATTTATTAATTATAAAAATAAATAGCTAATATTAATTACATTTAATTTTATTGCTAATTTTTTATAGTAATCTATTAATCTTATTATTATAATAAAAGATAAATATTTATTAATTATATATTAAAGAAGACAGGCATAAATAAGCATTAAAGTTATTAAATTTTATTAGGTTAGTATATTATAAAGCAACTTTAAGGGTTCTTTATAGTCTGCTAGTAAAAATAATAAAATTACTTTATTAAATTTTAAAAAAATTACTTATTGCTTAAGACTTTTATTAAGTACTTAAGCTAAGTAATAAACTTAAGAGAAAATAATTAATAATTATTATATTAAATTATTATAGATTAAAAATACTTTTTAAAATAATATTTATAATGTGTTAGTTAAGTTAAATAATAGCTTTATATTATTATTTAAATTAATATCTTTTATAAAAAAAGGATTAAGCCTTTTTAAATAAGTAGTAAATATAAGATTATGTTATATTTTATTAATTTCTTAATATTAAAAACTTTAACTATTAATAAATTAATAATATAAGCTATATAGTAAATCTATAAAATCTATATTTATAATAAAGTATTAAGTTAATATTAAATAGTATTTATTAATAACTATATTTTTAAATATGCTAAACTATTATTTACTATAATAATAAAAATATAACTTAAAAGGTTATATTTACCTAAATAATTAATAATATAAAATATTTAAGTATTTATACTTTTAATCTTTAAATATATTAATAAAGCTAAGACTAACTTTTTAAAAGCACTAGTATTAATTAATAAAATTGTTCAATAATTTCAGAAAATATAATATTTACTTAATAATAAGGTTTAAGTATTAATAATAAGTAAAATATTTATACTTAATAATAGATTATAAAGAGTTAGTTACTATACTTTATTTATATAAATAGATATATATTTAGTAAGGTATATTTAAGATAGTATTTTAAAATTAAGGTGTGAGCTATAAAAGAAAGTTTTAAAGTAATATATTTTAAGTAAGATTTTATAAAAAGATTATTAACTATAAAAGTATAAACTAAAAGTCTTATAGCTTTAATTTACTACTTTTACAATTCAACTTAAAAAATAATTGTTATAAATAATTATTATAATTTATAATAATATATATATTAATAAATTTTCTTTTTTTTATAAATAAAGGATTAGATTAATATATTTATTAATTTATGCAGTTAATAAACTTAATATAGTATATTAAAGCTATTACTTTAGTTAAATTTTAGTTAAGGTATGCAAGAGATTATTTATAGTAAATATAAATAATAACTAGATTTCTTATTATAATTTATATACTAGAATAAAATAGCTCTTAAATTTAAGCAAGTTAGCACTTTTTAAAAATATTTAGTACTTTTTTTATTTTTTAATCTTTTAAAAATAATTACTAAAGATATAATTATTATAATCTAAAAAAAGGAAAGAAGGGAGAAGGAGACCAAGGCCGGAAAGTCCACCGGTAAGACTCTCCTCGAGGCCATCGACTCCATCGAGCCTCCCAAGCGCCCTGTCGACAAGCCCCTCTGTCTTCCCCTCCAGGACGTGTACAAGATTGGCGGTATCGGAACAGTCCCCGTCGGCCGTATCGAGACCGGTATCCTCAAGCCCGGCATGGTCGTCACCTTTGCCCCTCCAACGTCACCACTGAACGTCAAGTCCGTCGAGATGCACCACGAGCAGCTCGTCGAGGGCCAGCCCGGCGACAATGTTGGTTTCAACGTGAAGAATGTTTCCGTCAAGGAAATCCGCCGTGGCAACGTTGCCGGTGACTCCAAGAACGACCTTCATGGGGCGCCGCTTTTCCTTCACCGCCCAGGTCATCGTCATGAACCACCCCGGCCAGGTCGGTGCCGGCTACGCCCCCAACTCGACTGCCACACTGCCCACATTGCCTGCAAGTTCGCCGAGCTCCAGGAGAAGATTGACCGTCGTACCGGCAAGGCCACCGAGACTTCCCCAAGTTCATCAAGTCCGGTGATCTCCGCCATCGTCAAAGATGATCCCTCCAAGCCCATGTGCGTCGAGGTTTTCACCGACTACCCTCCCCTGGGTCGTTTTGCCGTCCGCGACATGCGACAGACCGTCGCCGTCGGTGTCATCAAGGCCGTCGACAAGTCTGCTGCTACCAGTGGCAAGGTCACCAAGTCCGCCGCCAAGGCCGCCAAGAAATAAACGATACCCATCATCACCAACACCTGATGTTCCGGGGTCCCTCGTGAGGTTTCTCCAGTAGGCACCATGCGCTCACTTCTACGACGAAACGATCACTGTGTTGCTACGCATGAGCACTCTGACGATGTACCGAGGCACGTTAATTGAGAGGCTGGGAATAAGGGTTCCATCAGAACTTTGTCCGGGAATGCAAAACAAAAGGGAAACAACGAAAAAACTAGATAGAAGTGAATTCATGACTTCGACAACCCAACACCTCTCCAGTGCCTTTTTGTCTATGCGCATCATGTCATTTGTAGAATTTATCCAGGCTCTTGAAATTTTCTTCTTTTTTTTTAGCCATGTGTTTTAGTAGCCTTGCCGCCGTAAATGGCCGCTATACTGCCCTTCTGAGCATACGCAAGGTTTCCAGGAAGCCTGATGGTGCTTTTATAGGGAAATGCCTATTTAGCACCCTTGGACTTTACTATCTAGCACCTCGAGTGAAGCTTGATGCCTGATATTAAGCCTACCTATAAAAATTAACCTTTAGAAAAATACTATTTTTATATAAACTAAATATTATAGTGGGGGCTCTTACTTAAAAATTAATCAGCATATAATAATTAATCAGTATATAAGGATAAATAGTTTAACCTTATTATAGGTAATAAATAGTAATATAAGCTCTTATATTATTATTAATTAACCTATATTATCTTCTAATTAATAATAACTATGCTTAATTTGTTTTTAATAATTAAATAGCCCCTTAAGGGTACTACTTATTATTATAAAACCACTATTTAATAGCCTTTAAGCAGTATTTTATTATCGCTTTATATCTTAATAATATATAATCTATAAGTAATTTTTTATAATAATCTTATTCCCTTTCTTTAAGCTTATTTTATTATAAACAGAGGTTATAGAGAGGAGAGTAAAAGGTATTAGAAAGAGCGGGATTGGTTAAAAGGAGCTTGAGAAGATAGGTGATAAAGAGCCTTTAAATAAAATAACGAAAATAAATATTATAAATGCTTATAAATAATTATAAAAAAGCACTTTATCTTAATAATTAAGCTTTATCTTAAATTAAGCCTAGTACTTTAAGTATATATTATATAAAAAATACACTTTTTTAGTATATAATAAATGTTAATTTTAATATACCTTTTATATAATAATACTATTACTTTATAATATTATATATTATTTCTTAAATTCTTTAATATTTTATAATTTTTTTATTCTTTAATTTAAGTTTTTTTATATTTATAAAATTAGCTTATATTTTTTTTATTAATTTTAAGCAAGGGTGTTAAAAGGATAATTAAGGCTATAGCAAGATAATAATATAAGCCTTATGACCTAGTAAGGAAAAACCCTAGCCTTAAGCCTTAAGCCTTTAACTAAAAAAGGAAATATACTTATAAAGGATTAATTAATTAATTAAAAAGTTAAAAAAGGTTGAATATTAATAAAGTTATTATACTACCTTTATATTAATAATAACTTTATAAATATTTTATAAAAGATTAATAATTATTATAGTAGGAGCCTTATTTAGTGATTAGTTAGTATATAGTAAATAGTAGTATAAATAGCTAGCCCTTTTATAAATTATAAAGACTAATCTAAGCTTCTTTTATTATATAAAGAACTAGCCTTATAGTAACTATAAATAAGTATTTTAATATAAATTTATATACTTAAAGAAAGAAAAGTCTTTATACCTTTATATTCTTTTATTATTAATTATATATTTATAAAATAAGTATACTTTAAAAAAGGGCTAGGCTTTTATAAAGCTTAAGCTAGTAATACCTTAAGTAAGGGCTAAGCCTTTATAAAGCTTAGGTTATATAAAGCTTAAGTAAAGCTTAAGCTTATAATATACCCTCCTTCTCTTTATATTATTTTTAAAAAATCTTTAAATAAATTTATTATTTATATAAAATAAAAAAAAGAATTATATAGCTAGTAAATAATATCTTTATTAATAAAAAGGTTTTTTAAGTTAAGTAAGCTTTATAACCTATATTTATTATAGTATTATAATATATATAAAAGCATAGGTATATACTTTAATTAAGTTTAATAAAGATTGCCTTGCTTTTTTATTATATAAAGTAGCTTTATTTATATTTTTATAACCTTATTATTTTAAAGTTTAAATTCTTTAAAAAAGCTTATTATTTTACTTTTTTATTTTTATAAAAATACTTAATTAATAATTATAATCTTTATTCTTAATATAATAATATATTCTTTATTTTTTATATAATAAAAAATAATAATTAGTATTAATTAATATAATAATTAATAATAAACTTATTATAAATATAATATCCTTAAGTATTAATTTAGTATTAATATATAGTAAGAATATTAAAGAGCTATTAGCCTTTACTTAATAAAGGGAAATTTTAATAATAAAGATATATTGCCTTTAATATAAATTAATTATCCTTACTATTTATATATTAAATAATTAATAATTAATAATAAAATAAATAAATATATCCTTAACTATAGCTATAGTTATTAAATTTATTTTATTAAGTATTAATTTTATTCTTAAGTTAAAAATTAATTAATAATAAACTATTTAATCCTTTATAATAAGTATTATATAATCTATAGTATATTATTATATAAAGTAAGTATATTTTAATATTTATTATTATAAAGGTTAAAGATATAAAAGTATTAAAGTAAAGTTATTTATTAAGTTTATAATACTTAAGTAAATTATTAAGGGATAATCAAGACTATAGCAAGATAGTAGCGCAGGCCTTATACCTTAATAAGGAGAAACCTTAGCTTTAAGCCCTTAGTTTTAAACTAGAAAAAGAAATATATTTATAAAGAGCTAATTAATTAAATAAATGCTAAAAGAAAGTTAAAAATTAATATAATTATTATACTACCTTTATATTTAATAATAATCTTATAGCTATTTTATAAAAGGTTAATAACTATATATTACTTATTATATTTTATACTTTTTTACTTTTTTTTATAATCTTTATCTTTAATAAATTAATTTCTTTACCTTTATAAAAGTAAAAGGATTATTAAAGGTAAGATAATAAAAAATCTAAATATATTATTTATATAAATTATTAATAAAAAGTTAATAAGTATATAATTAAAACTTAAGAGTATTACTTTTTAAAATAAAAATATTATAATTAAAGAACCTTAATTTATAAAAATAAAAAAGTATAATAATTTATCTTTTTTAAAGCTATAAGCCTTTACTTTAAAAATAATAAATTAATAAAAGAAATATAAAATAATTAAGTATTTTATATTAAATTAAAGTAAAAAAGCTTTAAACCTTAAACTTATCTTTATAACTTAAAAAAAACTTAAAAAAAGTAAACTTATAGCTTAATATAAATTAAGCTTTAATTACTTAACTTAAAGTTTAAAAAAAAATTATAAATAAAACTTTAAATATATATTATAAACTTTAAAAAGTATTTTTAATTTAATAAAAATAAATTTAATAATAAAGTTTATAAAGTTTAATATATAAATAGTTATTTAAAAAGTAATATAAAGCTATAATAAACCTTTTACTTTAATTAAAAATATAAAAAAGTATTTAATTAAATTATATATAATTAATACCTTAAGTAATATAAAGATAATATTATAAAAATGCGTATTTATACTTTAAAAAT
Source organism: Trichoderma cornu-damae (assembly GCA_020631695.1). Taxonomy (NCBI): domain Eukaryota; kingdom Fungi; phylum Ascomycota; class Sordariomycetes; order Hypocreales; family Hypocreaceae; genus Trichoderma; species Trichoderma cornu-damae. Next base: position 6,297,999 of record CM036090.1, on the reverse strand, counting down.
AATAATAAAGTTAAATACCCCTTTATTAATAAAACTATAAAACATTTTTAAGATTTTTTTTATATTTTAAAACCTTTATTAATAAAATCTTTAAAAAAATATTAAATATATTTAAGATCTTTTAAGTAATTAATAAATATAACTTTTAAATTAAAAAAAACCTAATTAATATTAAATTACTTACTATATAATAAAAGCTTTATAATATAGGTATAAAAGCTAAGGTAATAATAAATAATAATACAGGCTTAAAGCTAGCTTATAATAAAGAAAGTAATAATAAAGTATATAAGTAACTACCTTAAATTACTAATTATTATAAATTAAAGATATAAAAAAAAATTTAATAAAAATATAATAAAATAAAAGAGTTAAGTAAGAGGTAGTAATAATAAGTTATATTATTGAATTAAAGCTTAAAAAGCTATTTTCTTTTTATACTTTTTAAAGGCTTTATAAATAAAAAAGGACTAAAGCTATAAAAAAAAGATTAAGCCTTATTACTAATTAAGTTAATTAATTAAGCTTAATTATAGTAAAAAAGGCTAATTAATAAAGACTAGTTAATAAATTAAGGCTAAATATAGCTTAATAATCTATTAAGCTAAACTTCTTTTATAAAAAGGCAGTAAGCTATTATAAATAATAGTATTATTATATTATTCCCCTTTTTTATAATAATTACCTTAATTACTATATATAGGGGATGCTATATTAACCTAGTTATAAAGCCCTTTTTAAAGGCCTTTCTTTTAAGCATTAGTGATTTTTTTTATTAATAATATTTTATTAATACAGGTTATTGCATTTATTAATATAAAGCTTATATAAAGTATTTTTATTTATTAATTTAACTAAATCTTATATTTATTTTTTTTAGTATTTTATAATATAAAAAAAAAGAGAAGGGCTTTTTTTCTCTTTTTATAATCTCTTAAGTTTTTTATATCTTTTTTATAATACTTTAAATATAAAAAGTACTTTATAACCTTTTTAATACTTAAAAAATATATTAATAAACCTTAATATAGTATTATAACTATATTATAAATTATCTTACTTATTATTAATAATATACTTACTGCCTTTATTATATAAAATACTATAAATGTATAAATATATTAATATTTTATTAAGGATTTTTTATAATTATTACTTAAGTTTTATTACCTATAATATAATACTATTACTATATAATATAAAGCTTATATTATATTTAATATTGGATAGTTATACTTTATTTATAGTTTATCTTTTTACTTTCTTTAAAAAAAAAAAAGACCTTATTTAATTATTAACTAATCCTTTTGTATTATTATAATAAGCTATTTTTTAGCTTAAGTAATAGCTTAACCTCTTTAGTAATTAATATAATAAGCTAGGCAATAGTTTTTAGCCTTTTAAAGCAAGGGATACTATATATATAGCCTATATTTATATAATATAATAAAATTTTATAGCTATAGTATATAATCTTTATATTATTTTTAATTACTTTAATTAAATATATTAATTTAAGTATAGCCTTTTAGATTTAAAAAAAAGCTTAATTAAAAGCTAAAGTGCTTATCTTTATTTTATTTTATAATAAAAAGCCTTTATTTTATAAAAATACTCTTGTCCTATACTATATATTCCTCTTTTTATATATAGGCTAAGCCTTAAGGTTTTATTTAATTATTATTATTATTATTAAGCTTTTATAATATTAAAGGCTTAAGTAATAATTATTTTTAAGCAAGATCTTACTATATAGACTAAATATTATTAACTTTATTACCTTTTTTTAAAAAACTTAAGTTATATTCTTTAATAAGTTACTTTTTATAATATATTTAAAGTAGTTAAAGGTATTTTAATAATAAAGATAATAAACTTTATAAATTATAGTTAGTTATTTAACTTATTGCTAGACTTAAGAGTATTAATCTAATGCCTTAGTTCTTAAGTTAGGGTTATAGTAATAATATTAAGGGTTTATTTAAGCTTTTTAAGTATTTTCCTTTTTATAGCTAAAGCTTTATATATAGACCTTTATTATTAATTACTTTATTATTATTAATATAGCTAGATTTTTTAAGTATTATTAATATTATGCTTTTTTTTATTATTTTTTTTAGCTTAGCTTATATAGAATCTTTTAGCTAAGGTAAGGGCATTTATATTATCTTTATAAACCTACTGGTTATATTCTATAGGCTACCTAGCTTATTTAATAAAATAATAAACTTTTTTTTTTATTTTTTTATTATTTTTAACCTTTTTTACTTTTTATTATTGTTTAAGGTTATTTAAGTTAAGTATTATAAAGGGTTTAATTAAGCTTTTTTTTTTAAGTCTTTATAGCTTAAAAAGGTTAATATAAAAAATATTATAAATACTTAAATATTTTATAAGTAGTATAAGTCTATAGGCTTATTTATTAAATCAGGCAGTAATATAAAAGGGCTTTATATATTTAAGTATAAGTTTTTTCTTTTTTTCTTTAACTTTAAGGTTCTTAATTAATAATATAATAAAGTCTTTTATATTTAGCTTTAAGGGTTTATACCTTTTATTATAATAAAATACCTACTTTTTAACTATAATTTATTATTAAATCTTTAATTATTTATATATTTCTTTTAGCTTTTTAATATATTATTTTATATTTAATACCTCTTTTTTATTAATACTAACCTTATTATTGAGGTTTAAAATATAAAAATTAAGGTTTATATTTATAAAGGCTATAAAAAGAGATATTTTAATAATAATATTTTATATTATATTTAAGTAGTATTAAGCTAATATTAATAAATAAGGCTATATTACTTATTCTTTATTAATAAAGTAGTAAAAGTAATACTTAATAACTTAATTCATTTATTTTATTTACTTATTAATTTAAAGGTAAAATACTAAACTAAAGTAACCCTTAAGTAACCCTTAATACCTTATTATTAAAGAGATAATTTCTTTATAAATCTTTAAAAAGTAATTACTTTACTTTTTAATATAGTTTTAAAAAAAAGGGGAGGAGTTAGTTATAATAGGTTAAAGTATGGTTTTTTTTATTAAAGAGAGGAAATTATTTTTTTAATAAGTTTAAATAAATATAAAATTTATAAAGAGATTAATTTTTTTATTAATAAGCTTTATAAAAGGTAAAAGATAAAATAAGCTTTTAATAAATAAAGTCTTTAAATAATTTATTACTTTATTCTTTAAAGTATTTTTAGTCTTTTTTATAGTCTTTTTTTATTATAAAGTTTATTTATTAAAGTAATATTTTTATTTTATATAGGCTTTATTATTTATATTATTAAAGGTATAAAGGACTTTATAAAAGTCTTTTTTATATTTATAAAGAGGACTTTTAAAAAAGCATTATAAATTACTTAACTAACTATCTTAAAGATATAAGTCTGCCCTAGCTATTATATATTAAATATTTTTAACTTTAAATTTTTTTTTCCTTTTTTTAAAAAAGTTATTATTTTTTTATTACTTTTTTTTCTTTAATTTAAAAAAGCTTTTTTTATCTTAAAGCTTAATATAAAGTTTTTTTATTTATTTTTAAAGTATTTTTAATTTTTTAAGTTATTTTAATTAAGTTATTTTTTCTTAAGCTTTTTTAATATTATTATAAAAATATTAAATATTTTATTTATTAAGTAAGGTTTTTATACTTTTTTTAAGTTAAAAAAGGTTTTTATTTTTTTTTATTAATTTAAAAAGGTTTTATAATATTATAAATATAGGTTTTATAATATTACTATAGGTTTTTATTATTATTACTTTCTTAAGTAATTTATAATAAAAAAGCTTTAAAATATAATAAAATAAAAAAGTTAAGTAAAAGGTAGTAATAATAAGTTATATTATTAAACTAAAGCTTAAAAATCTATCTTTTTTTTAATACTCTTTAAAAGCTTTATAGTTAAAAAATAATTAAAGCTATAAAAAAAAGATTAAGCCTTATTGCTAATTAAGCTAATTAATTAAGCCTAGCTATAGTAATAAAGGCTAATTAATAAAGACTGGTTAATAAATTAAGGCTAAATATAGCTTAATAATTTATTAAGCTAAACTTCCCTTGCAGGAGGGCGGTGAGCTGCTGTAAGTGGCAGTATTATTATATAAAAGGCTTTATAAAGATAAAGTAGATTGCTTGTTTTAGTATAGAGATAAGGCTTAATATCTTTATAAGCTGTTTTTATTAAACTATTTATTTATTAACTAAAGTTTTAATAATACTTAATATAGTATTAAAGGAATTAATTAGCCTAAGGGAGGTACTTAAAGATAAAATAGTGAATAATTACTTTTTAATAATTAATAAAGTATAAAGTTAGTGCTGTTTAAGCTTTCTTAAAGTCTTTTTCTTTTTTTATTAATATTACTATATATTAAGCTTATTAAAGGGTAAACTTACTATATTTAAATAACTATAAAGGGAGGGCAGGCTATATAAATATAAAGAGGATAAGGTTAACAAGCTTATTAGCCTTGCTATTAGCCTTGCTATTAGCCTTGTTATTAATAGCTTTGTTTTCTTTATTTTCCTCTTAATATAATAATATTTTTATATTTATATTTATATTAATATAATATAGGTAAAGCTATTCCTATAATGTTAAAAAATATAATTTAATATATTTGTTAAGGCTATCTCTTTATTTATAATAATAATATAAAGAAAGGGGATATTAAGTTATAGTTAAAAGCTATTTAGTTAATTATATACTTAATTATAGCCTTTTTACTTTTTTATATATATAAGACTAAAAGTAAAATTTACTATATATTTTTAATCTATAATACTAGTGACCTAGAATAAATATATTTTAAAGTAGTTAGTCTTATATATATTATTAAGCTTTAGAACTTTAAAGAAATGCTTTTATAAAGTTTTATACTAAAGATAAGTTTAAAAAATAGCCTTAATCTTTTAGTTATTATTATTATTATATTAAATAAAATAATAAAGGCTGTATTATTAAAGGAGATTAATTTATTATTATATAAGTATAAGGCCTTTAAGCTTTAATTACTATATATTTTAATAATTATTATAAATATTTTTTAATTTAAAAAAAGAGGGTTCACTACTTTATAAATATATAATATCTTTTATTTTATAGGCATTAAGTGCTTTATATTATAATAATAATAGCTTAGTATTAGAAACAGGGGTTATAGAGGAGAGTGAGAAGGCATAAAATGCAATAAGTAGTATATAGCTATTAGCCTTTTATAAAATAGCTATAAGGCTATTACTAAATATAAAAGTAATATAATAATTATATTAATCTTTAAGCTTTTTTTAGCTTTTTATTTAATTACTTAACTTTTTATAAATATATTTCCTTTTTTAGCTTAAGATTAAAGGCTTAAAGTTAAAGCTCTTTTTATTAAAGTATAAAGTTTATATTATTATCTTACTATAGTCTTAATTATCCTTAAATAAATTACCCCTTTTTTTATAATAATACCTTTAGTATTATTTTATAAAAATAACTTTTTTTTTATTATTAATCTTAAATAAAGTTATTATATAATTATTACTTTTTTATTTTTTTAATATTTTATAAAATTAACTTATCTTTTTTTAACCTTATTTTTATTAAATAATAACTTTTTTTTTAATTATAGCCCTTAAGTATACTTTTTTTTTAAAAATATTAACTTAATACTACCTTACCTTTAGTTTATTATTCTTTAGCTTTAAACTTTTTATTACTTTCTTTTTAAATAATATTTTTATTTTAACTATAGTTTATAAATATACTTTTTTTAAAAAAATACTATATTAATATTACTAGCTTATTATAGTTTTATTATTTTTTAACTTTAACTTTTATATTATATTCTTTTTATAATAAATTATTATTAAAGTTAAAGTAATATATTTATATATTCTTTTTTATTTAAATAATCCTTTTATTTAATATAATAAAGTTATTTATAATTATAATATTTATAAATAATAATATTTTTAATTTTAAATATCTCTTTAATAAAAAAAAGGTAATTTATTAATGTAATTAATATATTATCTTTATTATAAAACTCCTTAAGGTTTATAATATTAAAGATATTATATTTTTATATTAATAATAATAATTATAGCTTATTTATAAGGCTGCTTATCTTAATAATTCCTTTAATTTAATTAAGTCTTATATACTTTTTTATTAACTCCTTATTAAGTTAATATAAATTGAAATATTTAATAGAAATAAAAACTTAATTATTAACTTTAAATTATTTCTTTATATAGCCTTTATTATAATATTTATTATATAATTTATTAACTTTTTATAATATCTTTATAATATACTTTTTTATATTAATTATTTTATTAATCTTATTAAAAATAATTTAGTTTATATAGTTAAGTTTAATTTTATAAATCTTTAATATAGCTAAATTATATTTTAAAAATAAAAATATAAATACTTTATTAATAGTTAAGTACTTAATAATATTATAAATAAACTTAATAAATAATAATTATTTAACTTAATTTAGCTAGTCTTTATTATAAAAGGCTTATAAATAATACTTAAGGTTTTAATTTTATTATTTAGTTTAATTATTAATTTAAAGATAGAATATTATATTAAGTTATTATTTATAATTAATAAAAAAGTAAAAAGATTATTAAAAAGTATTTATAAATATATTACCTTTATTAAAAATAATTCTTTTTAATATATTATAAAGTTAAAAAATATAATATAAAAACTTTATTATAAGTTTTTTATTAATAATATTCTTTAAGTATAGTATATAAATAATATACTTTATAAAGTAGTTTATTATTATAAATATTAAATTATATATTTATTTTTTATAAACTACCTTAAGTAACTTTATAGTAAAATTTATTCTAATCTCTTTTTATAATTTTATAAATATTAATAATATAATTAACTTACTATATAGTAAATAATATCTTGCTTTACTTATTTAATAAACTATTATTACAGGCTTAGGCTTTACTTAAGCCTTATATAACCCAGGCTTTATAAAGGCCTAGCCCTTACTTAAGGTATTACTAGCTTAAGCTTTATAAAAGCCTAGCCTTTTTTTAAAGTATACTTATTTTATAAATATATAATTAATTATAAAAAAATATAAAGATATATAAACTCTTTTTCTTTTTAAATATATAAATTTATATTAAAATACTTATTTATAATTATTATAAAGCTAGTTCTTTATAATTTATATACTTTAAAAATAATAAATAAAAATAATTTAATATTAATATTAATAAATAAAATAACTACCTTTATAATAAAAAAACTATTATATATAGTTATAATAATATACTATAAAGTAATATTATTATAATAAGTAATAGCTTAATAATAAAATATAGTTAATATATAGCTTAAAATGCCTTTATTTAACTTATTTTATAACCTGCTTATACTTTATATAAATAATATATAAAAACTAGTTTAATATAAGCTATTTTTAATTAAAGACCTTTATAATAATAACCTAGCTATATTCTTTATTTAAAGATATATTATAATATATAAGCTAGTTATTAATAAAGAGTTTATTAATATTAATAAAGACTTTTTTATTTTTTTAAAATAAAAGTTTATTAAAGATATATACTTTTTAATTATAATATATTATAAATCTACCTTAAAGTTTAAAAACTATATCTTAAGGGAATTTTTAAAATACTTTATATTTATATTTATTAACCTTTATTATTAAGAAATTACTTAAATAAAACTTAAATATATTATATAATATAATAATAAATCTTTTATTATATTTTTTATTTATTTTAAATAAAAATTAGCCTTAGTTAATAGATTACTATAAGATAATATTATTAAGCTAGCCTGCTAGTATAATATAGTCTGTATAAGATAATAAAAAGAGCTTGGATTAGTCTTTATAGTCTGCAATAAGGCTAGCTATTTATATTATATATTAATTAATACTTAAGTAAGGCTTTACTATAATAATTACCCCTTTTAAAAAAGTTATTATCTTTAGTAATAAAGGTATAATTAATTAAGAAATAGGTATTAAGTAATATAATAAGTAAGTTAACTATTTATAAGATTATAGATCTTATTTTAAGTATTATCTTATATTAATATTAATAATATTAATTAATTATTAATATTTTAAATAACTAATAATACTTTATAATAATTCTTCTTAATTAGCTTTCTAGTTTTATAAGCCTTAGTAATAATAATTACCTATAGGCATGCATTTACTTATTCTAGGTTATAGTAATATAGTTAAAAATTTAATTTATTTATTAAAAAAAAATAGCTAAAGGGTATAAAGCTAGGTATAAAGCTATAAGCTAAAGACTTATTAATAATTATATTAATAATAAAGATAGTAAATAAAGTAGTTAATAATATTAAAAATATAATAAAGTTATTAAAAATAACTATAGTTAATATTAATATAGGTTATTAAGTAAGTATTTTAAGCTAAGCTTATATTAATTAATAATAATAATAATTAATAATAAAATAGTATTATTAATATATAGCTTTTATATTTTTTAAATAAAAAGATTAAAATAAAGGTAATATATATTTATTAAGCTTAATAATCTTAAGGTATAGTGCTTAAATAAAAATATATTTACCCTATAATAATTATATATAGTAATATTTATATAAATAATAATTACTAAAAGCCTTTAATATTATGCTTTTTATTATAAAGTAATAATTTATTAAAAAGGTTTTATACTTTTATTATTCTTAAATAATTATATTTATAGCTTAATATTAATATACTTAAACTATATATAAAGTATAAAGGTATTATTTATAATTAATAATAATATTAATATTAAATAATTTAATTATTAATAATAAAAAGTAAAGAGTAAGGTAAGGATTTTTATATTAAGTATATACTATAATAATATAATTAATAATAATTATTATTATTATATAAAATATTAATAATAAAGTTAAGGATAAATAAAAAAAGTAAGAGGAATAATATTAAAATAAAGAAATATTATAAAAGAATAAAAAAAGAATAAATAATATTTTAAAAAATATAAATATATTATGTAATTAGTAAGTAATTAGTATTACTAGCTAGTAATTACCTTACTTAAATAAATAGCTATTACTATCTAGCTGCTTAAGGCTGCTAAATATTATAATAATGCACTAGCCTTTAGTTATTAAAATTATAAATTAAGTTAATAGTATTTAGTATTAATAAATCTTTATTATACTACTTATTATATTATATATCTTATTCTAGCTAATAGACTAGGTATTATAAATAGCTATTTATAACTTACTTAATAAAGAGTTACTTAATTTTAAAGAATTATTATTTATTATTATTACTTTTTAATATTAAGGCTTAAATTATATTATAAAGGGGTCTTTTAAATAAATTATCTTTATAAAGGGCTAGTTTTAGCTAAGTAATTAAATATTTTAATATAAAGAAAGGTTAATTTTAAATATATAGGCATTAACTTTTTTATAAATAATAAAAAGGCTAACTTTTTATTAATTAAACTTAACTAATTATTTAAAAAGTTTATAGCTATAATAAAGTTATAAATAAATATAATAGCCTTTTTAAAAATTAATATAATAATAATATTAATTAAATTATTATTTATAATAAGTATTAGTAAAATTAATAATAAGTTAGGCTTTATATTATTAAAAAAAGTAAAAAAAATCTATAATAAGTTAGTTAAATAAGGTAGATAAGATAAATAAATCTTTTAAAATAGTTAAAGGTATTTAAGGCTTAAAGCTTATTATTAATTTATTAAGAAAGTAATTAATAAAGTTAATAAATATATTATTTAATAATAATTAAATAATAAGTAAAGTAAAAGGCTAGTATTTATTAAGGTTAATAAAGAAATAATAATAAATAGTAGCTTTAATAATAATATTAATAAATTTAGATTAGCTATTATTTATTAAGTATTAAGTAATTATTATAATAAAATAAGTTTTTAATAAGTAAAATACCTTTATTTAAAAGTTATTTATTTATTAATAATTATAATTAAAGATAATAACTAAAGGTATTCTTTAATTAATAATAAGCTAAAAAAATATTATTACTTTAGCTTATATAGGTATAAGGTATATTAAGTAATTAAGTAAAATTTTATATTTTTTAAATAATTTATAAATAATATTAAGGATAATATTAAATTTATTAAAGCTTGGTTATTTAAATATAAAGTTAATAATTAAAGTAATTAAGAGTAATAAAATAAAATTAAAATATTAAGTTTTATAAAGAATAATAAAAAGAATAATAAAGTATAAATTACTTAATTCTAGTTATTAAGATTATTAAAAAGTAGTATAAATATAATATTAAATATAAGCCTAGATTTATTACTATATATTAAAAAAGGTAAATATATTAAGTTTATAATAAGTTTAAGCTTTTTTAAAGTATTAAAGATTATATATTATTTTAATAATTAAGTAAATTAAAAAGTAAGGTATATATAGTTAATAAGCATTATTATAAGTAATATATAGTAATATATTATTAAGCTAGAGCTTAAATACTAGTCTTTAATAAAAGTAAATATTAATATTATTAATAATAAAGTCTTAAGCCTGGATTTAATTAAGTAGTTTAAAATACTTATTATTTAAAATATATTTATTAATAAATTATTAATAGAATTTAAGTTAAGTTATTATTTTAATAATAAGGAAAATAATATTAAAAAGTATGAGGATATAGTATAAAGAGTTATTTTATTTTATATAAGCTTATTACTACTTATTATTAATATATAGTAATTATAATAAGGTATTTAATAAAATATTTAGTTTATTAAGGATATATAATATTAATAAGTAATATTATAAAAAGAAAATATTAATATTAATAATATAAAGATTTATTTTAATAATATTTAAAGTAAATAAAGATTTTTACTATATAATAAGTTTAAGTATAGTATAGTTAGTAAGTATTATAGCTAGGTATATTATATTATAGAATAATAACTTATTCTTAATAATAGTCTATATAAAGCAGGCTAGCTTAAGTTTTATTAATTAATAATTATATTTAGCTAGGTTAAGTAGCTTGCTTTAAAAACTAATATAATTAATAAATAACTTATTTAAGGTATTTATTAATTTAAAGTAATTAAAGGCTTTTTAATAATAAAATAAAGTAGTATTAAAACTATATTTTTTAAAAATATTAATTTTAATAAAAAGCTATTAATAATAATTATAATAAATAAGCTTTAGCAAGAGGTAATAAAGCAAGTAATTTTATAATAATTAAAAAGCTTTTTTAATAATATAGTTATTAAGAATTAAAGTATTAATAATATAGTAATAATACCTAGCTTTAATAAAGGGCTAGTAGCCTTTTTAAGTATTTATTAATAAAAGTATTTTATATTTAAGTAGTAAAGCTACTTTTTATATATATATAGGTATATAATTATAAATTTAATTAATTATAGTATAATATTTATTAAGTTATTAAAGGTTAATAAAGAAAGATTATTTTTAAAGAGTATTAATATAGTTATTAATTAATAAAGATCTAGTACTATCTACCTTATAGCTTAATAAAATAATAGATTAATAATTAATAAATAACTTTTATAAAGATAAATATAACCCTTTATTATTAAATAAAAAGAAAAGCTAGTATAAGTAAAAAATATACTTATTAATAATTTAAAAGAAAATAATAATATTATTAATATAAGCTTTAATAAAGTAATAAAAAAGATAAAGCTTATTATTAATCTATTACTAAATATATAGTAATAAGTTATAAAAACCTATAAGTATTATATTAAGTTATTTTAGTTTATAATAAGTAATAAAGGTTAATTTATTATAATAATTAAGGTAAATAAAGAATTAGTTAAAGAAAGAATAAGTATTAATAACCAAGATATATTAAGTATTTTTAAAAGTATTAATAAAGTTTATTTATTATAATAAAAGATATATATTTAATATAGTAATATTATTAAGTTATTAAAGATTAATAATAACTTAACCTTTATTAACTTTATTAATATATTTTTAAATAATAAAAATAAAGATAGTAAAAAGGGTTAAGTATTAACTTTAAGATATTTAATTAATATAGTATAAAGGGTTAAAAGTATTTTTTATTATTTATTAATCTTAAGTATTTAAAAAGTAATATTTAATATAAACTTTTATTATTTTTTAATTATTATATAGTAAAACCTATATTTAATTCTTAATAAAGATAAATAATATACTATAGTTATATTAAATATTATACTATATTATTAATACTATAAACTATAAAGTAATAGCTAGATTATTAATAATAATATATATACCTTTAAGTATAATAATTTTTAAAGTAATAATATAGTAAATATTAAGTAATAGTTTATAAATAAAGGTTTATAATAAAGATATTTTATTAAGTAAAGGTAGTTTAAGGATATAGTTATTATCTTTAAAGAAGTTAATTAATAAAGCTATAAAAAAAGGTTAGATTATAGTATTAATAATAAAAAATATAAAAAGTATTAATAAGTAATAATAATAATAATATATATTATTAATAATAATAAATTTTAATAATAATACTTAATTAAGTATAATATAATTAAGGCTAATTAAGTAAGTATAAGTAATATTATATTTATATTTTATAATTATTTTTAAGTAAGTATTTTATTTTAAATTAATAAAAAGTTATTAAAGTTAATAAAGATAATATAAGCTATATTTATATTAACTAGTATATAAAGGATATTAAAGTACTTAAGGGTAAATATAAATATATAGTTAAAAAGTAGTTAAGTATTTTAAATAAAAATATATATTATTTAATATAATAAGATAAGTATAGTAAATAATAATATAACCTTATAGTAAATTTAAGTAAAAGCTTTATAATAAATCTAAACTAAAAGGGTTAAACCTTAATATAATATAATAAATAATATTTTATATTAAAAGTTAATCTTAATATTATAAAGTAAAGCTATTTAGTTTTTAAAAGTAAAAAGGGTTTAAGGTTATTAATAACTTAAGCTTAAACTTTAACCTTAGCTTATTAATAAGTATAATTAAAAGGTATATTACTTTATAAATAAATATAAAGAGTAGCTTAATATATAAAGGTAATAATATTATTAAGCTTTTTAATAAGTATTAATAAAATAGATTTATAAATAATATTAAGCTATTATATAAGCTATTAAGTATTAATAACTAAAGTAAAGCAACCTATATTAATAATAACTTATATAATAATACTTTAAATATTAAGTTAAAAATAAATATTAAAGGATATATATAAATAAGCTATAAAGTTATATAAACCTATACCTTTATTTATAAGCTATATAATAATAATAAAAATATTATATACTAAAGGTATAATATTAATAAGGTAATAATAATTAACTTTAAAGTAATTAAAAAAGGCTTATTAAATAATAAACTAAATATAATAAGTATAATATTTAAATTATTTAAGATTAAGGATATTGCCTTTATAAATACTAAGCTAATATAAATATTACTGCAGGGTATTATTATTATTGAAGTATAAAAGATAATAATAATATTATAGTTATAAAAGGTAGTATAAAACTATATTTAAAAAAGGCTATATAATAAATATATTATCTATAGCTTAATATTTATTAATATTATAATTATTTAATTAAATATTATTATTAATAAGTTAATAATTAAGGTTATTTTTATAATATTAAATAATATTATTATTATTAATAAAAATAAAAAAATCTTTATAGGTTATATTAGCTTATTTTATATAATAATAGTATTGTTAAAATAAAGTATAGCTATTTATTAAGGGTTACTAGCTTAATAAGGTTATTAAGGCATTAGGTTAGCCTGCAGGGGGTAGCTTAATAATAGGTAGTGGCTTATTATTATTAAAGGGATATTATAGTAATTAATTTTAAGGTAGTTAATTATATAGATTAAAATATAGTAATAATTAAAAAGGTTAAGTATTATATTATAATGCTTTATATAGACTAAAATAGTTAAAATAAAAAGCTAGGATTTATTTATATTAAATAAAGGCTTTATTATTTAACTTATTAAGTTATTAATATAAATAAATATTTATTATTAATTTAAGTACTTTAAAGTAGATGCAGGCATTTAGTCTATTTTAGACTTAAGATAAGATAGTTAAGTTAGATTTAAAGCTATAATTATAGGCTAAATATATAACCTTTATAATAAAGGTATAAATATTATTGCTTTATTAATATACTATATAGTTAAATTAAAAAGACTTAAGTTTATATTATATATATAGTATATCTATTTTAGAATAATTAAGCAGTACCTTAATTTAATAATATAGTAAAAGACTATATTTATATTTATAAATTATATTATAAAAAAGCTATAAGTAGTATTACTTTAAGGCTTTATTATAAAGTATAAGTATTATATTTTTATAAATATTATATTAAAAACCTATAGTAATATAGTTTTTTAAAGTATTAATAAAAAGGTAAATATCTTTATAATAATATATATAGCTTTAGTAAAAAATATTATTATATTTATTAATATTAAGCTAGAAATAGTTAATATCTTTTAGTTTAAATTTATTACTATATAGTATAGGTAATAAAGTATTATTAATAAATAATAATAATAAAGTAAAAGATAAATAAGAATAATAATATTTAATAGATTTTTTATAATAATAATATTAATTATAATAATATTATTATTATTACTATATTAAAGATATAGTAAAGGTAAAAGAGTTAAAGTCTAAGGATAAGGATATAAATAAGTTATTATTAAATAAGATAGATTAATAATAAGTATAGTAAGATTAATAATCTTAATAAGCTATATTAAGGGGAGGTAGAATATTAATAAAACTAAAGGTAGCTTTTATAACTATAGTAGTAAATAAAGGGATACTAGTTATTAATAATATAAAAAGGTTATAAAGCTACTTAAAGGCTTTATTTTTATTTTAAAAAGGTATATTATTAATAATAAAGTATTAAAGATTTTAAAAGGTAAGGTAATAACTATTAAGGAATTATAATAATTATTATTAATTAAAAGTATTATTAAAGATAGTAAGTTAATTTAATATTATTAAGGAATTTTAAAAAATAATAAAAGATAAATATAGTTTAATAATAAGCTAAAGAAGGGTATTAAAGATATTATTATAAAGTAATATTAATAAAGAACTTTTTATATAAATTATTAAGTAATAAGTAAATATATTTATTATAAAGATAGCTATAGATAAAAAGCTAGATATAAGGTTAAATATTATAAAAAAAAAGGGTAAGGATATAGAATAAATATTAATAAAAAGTAGTAGAAAAAATAATAAAGAATATAGATATAAATAAGAGAGGGTTAAAAAAAAAGTAAAAAAAAGGAAAAGGTAGGATAATTAAGTAAAAAGGTATTAATAATTAACTTATTTATAAATATTAAGTAATTACTTAAAAAAAAAAAGTAATTATTACTTTATTTTAAAAAAAGTTAAAGATTAATAATAATAATTTTTATATATTTTTAAAGGGGGAGTAATATTATTATTAAGTAGTATTAAAGTATTATTAAAATAAAAAAAGTATAATTAAAGATTAAAGATTAATATAATATACTTAATAAGTTAAAGGTAGCTAGGCTTATTATAAAAAAGAGGTAAAAAAGAGAGTAGGTTATTATTAAAGAATATAGGTATTATTAATAAAGAGCCTTTAATAAATAATATTAAGAAAAGCTATTAAACAAGGTAAAGGGGAATTAATAAATCTATAGCTTATTTTAAAAAAAATAAATACTTTATAAAGCCTTAAGACTATATATGCCTAAAGGATATAAAGATAAAGAAAGAGGGTGTTATTTATTAATAAAGCTTTTTTAACTAGTATTATTTAATTAAGGTAAAATAGCACTATATAAGGTATTATAGGCTAGCTATATTAAAAAAGTAAAAAAGCTTAAAAAAAAAGAAAGGTATTATTATAAAGCTATTAGTAATATAGATAGTATATTACTAAAATATAATAAATTAAAAAAGGTAAAGAGGGTTATTATTAAGATAAAGAGTAATACCTAAAGGCTAATAGATAGTAGTTTATAATAATAAGTAGTGCTTTAGTAGGCTAGATAGTTATTAAAAAAAAATTTAGTATAATTACTATTAATTAATATAATATAGTCTATATAAAATAATAAAAAGAGCTTGGATTAATCTTTATAATCTATAATAAGGCTAGCTATCTATATTATATACTAACTAATGCCTAGGTGGGGCTTTACTATAATACCTGCTTTTATTAAGTATTATTCTTAAAGATATAAAATTATAGCTTAAGATAAAGTATTTTATAAAATAATTATTATATAGTAGTTAGTATTTATTAAGTTATTATTATAAAGCTTAAAACTCATTACCTTAAAGAATAGTTTTATTTTTATAATAAAGGTTATTACCTTTAAGCTAAAAAAGCTATAAATATAAAAAAGAACTTATTTATAATTAATATAAATTTTACTAGCCTATATTTTATACTTAAAAAATACTTAAAGAAAAAGCTATAAAGCTATAAAGAATAATAGTTTAACCCTTTAAATAATTATTTATAAGCTTAATAAATATTACTTAATATCCTTACTAAATATTATTAAAAAGGTAAATATATTTATTATAAGGTTAAGATATATTTTATTATAGCTTGCCTTATATAGCTAGTAACTAGGCTAATAATTATTTATACTTTAAGTAGTAGTAAGCAAGAGGAATAAAAAAAAAGTAAAAAAAAAAGACTTTATTTTTAAGTTAAGTCTTCTTTAAGGGTATATTAACCTTACTATAGCTATAATATAAACTACCTTTTTAATTATAATAAAAAAGATATAAAAAATATTATAATATATAGATAAGCTTTTTTTCTTTATATTAATACTTTTTAATAATTAAAAATTCTTAAATATATAAATTAATAATAAGTATAATTATTATAAAGCTATTAATAAAAAGGTTATTTAAAAATTAAGTATAAAAGTAATATAAATACTTATTATATAAACCTTAATTATTATTATTAATAAATATATAGGTTTTAAGATTTTATAAATTATTAAAGGTATAATAAATATTAATAAGTAGTAGTATTTAATATTACTTTATATTATCTTAAGCTTTTTTTAAAATACTATCTTAAGTTTACTATAAATAAAATACTATAGTATTTAAATAGACTTTAATTAATATATAATTATTATTAAATTAATAGCTAGTTTAGTAATATTAAAAATTACTTAATAATAAAATAATCTTTTAATTATATATATCTTAGGATTTATATATATAGTATTAATTTATTATAAAATATATTATTATAATATAAAGGTTACTTTATTAATTATTAATTTATAAAAAATTATATAAATCTTTAGTATTACCTTTAGGTCTTTTTTACTATAAGTCTTAATTAACCTTTAGTAAAAGCTTTATTAATATTTTTTAATTAAGCTATATAAATTTATTAACCTTTTTAATAAAGAGAAGGCTTTTAAGCTGCCTTTTTACTAAGGCTAGCTTAATTATTATATCTAGCTAGATAAAGATATAGATAGGTATAACTTAGACTTACCTTAAGGCTTATTATATAATATACTATAAGACTACTTTTTTAAAATTTAATATTAAATTATTAAATTAATAAATAAAGGTTAGATTTATACTAGCTCTTTTTAATAATTACCTTTATTTTATTTATTAAAAAGGCTAAAGGTAGTTAAAGATTTTATATTAATTACTATACTTTAAATAAAGTTATAGTATAAGATTATTATTTCTTGCCTTTAATAAAAAAAACTTTTTTATTTTTTTAAAGGCTTATTAATTTATAAAGTTAAATATTAAATTAGCTTTTTATTAACTATAAATTATAAAAAAGGAAGAATACTTTATTATATTTTAAACTTAATTTAAACTTTTTAAATAACTAGTTATCTTTTTTAACTTAATTAATATATTTATTACTTTTTAATAATATATTAATAAAATATTAAGGGATATCTTTAATAACTTTACTATAGCTTACTTTAATAATATCTTAATATATTTTAATAAAAGCTATAAAGACTATATATATAAAGTTAAGGCTACTTTATATAAGCTTATAAAAGCTAGCTTAAATATTAATATTAATAAGTATATTTTTATAATAAAAAAAGCTAAGTATTTAAGTTATATTCTTTAAGTAGGTAAGTTTATTTACTTTAACTTTAAAAAAGATTATTATAATTAAGGATTAAGAACCCTTTATATAAGTTAAAGGTATTTAAAGCTTTTTAAGCTTTATTAACTTTTATTATAAATTTATCTTTAATTTTATATAGATTATTAAGCCTTTTATATAGCTTACTTAAAAGAATATTTTATTTATTTAAAATAATATAGTTAATATAGCCTTTAATATACTTAAGACTGCCTTTATTTTATATTTAGTTTTAACTTAATAAAACCTTAAGAAAGATATAGTTTTTAAAGTAGGTTTATTTAAATAAGCTTTAAAAGGGTATTTTTTTTAATTTAATAAAAATAATATTTTATATTTAATTATATATTATTTTACCTTTTTTTTTAATAAAATAAAATTATATTATTTATAATTAAAAGTGTTTTATTATTATTTTTTATTTAAATACTTAAGAGGCTAAATTATAAAGTATAGCTTGCTTTTTTTATATATATATTAATTATAAAAACTTAAAGTACTTTCTTTATCTTTAATTAATCTTTAAGTAATAAGCTTATTAAGTTAAACTCTTTTTTTAATTTAATTATTATCTTTTATTTTATTTTAAATTATAGACTAGCTAACTTAATACTTTTTTATATTAATAACTAGATAAAGCTAAAGAGCCTTAAGTAAGTTAAGTCTTTTTTTTAAGTATTTTTATTATTATAATATAAAACCTAGCTAAAGATAAACTAACCTTACTTTTATTTATTTTTATTAAAGATAATATTCTTTTTAATTAATATTACTTTATTTTAAAATACTTATCTTTAAGAGCTTTAAGATTAAAGTATAGTTAAAGATATATTTTATAATTAATAATTAATAATTATCTATAATAATTTATAAAAGTTCTTTAAAAAATAATAATTAAAAAGTAAATAAAAAAAATATAATATTAATACTTAAGGTATATTTATATATTAAAGCTGCTTTTAGCTATTAAACTAAAAACTTTTTATTATTATTATTATTTAATATATATATAACTTTTTTATAGTAAGATATTTAAAGAGAAATATTACTTTTTATTTATTTTAATATTTTTATTATTAAAATACTATATTATAGTCTATAGTATAGTTTATTTATAATTATTATTATTATAGTAGTTATATACTATATAAATAGTGCTAGGGCCTTTTATAGCTACTTTTTATTATAAATAGATTCTAGAAGTAGATCTTTATATACTTTATAATAGATCTTTTAATATAGATTAATAATAACCTAAAGTTTTTTATAGTTATTATAGATAGGCTATTAAAATATATCTAGCTAAAGGCAATATACTTAATATTAATAAAGGCCTATATATAGTATTTTAAGGATTATTAATAATATTTTTATAAGTTCTTTTTTTAGATTATTAATAATAAAGGATTAGATTAAGTAGGATATTTTTAAATAATACTTTATAAACTAGTTAAAGTTAAGTAACTCCTTTTTATAGCTTATTATCTTTAGATTAATAATAATATAGAGTAGGTTAATTAAGAGGTTTAGGCTGTTTTATATATTATAATCTTTTGTTAGAAAGAAGCATGATAAAGTAGGGCGGTAGCAAGACTGCGTTATTAAGCAATAGCACAATAGGTCAGGTGCTTAAGGGCGCAGCCCTATAATACACTAAATGCTTATATAAATAATAAGCTATAATATATATTTCCTTTATTCTAATTAAGGCATTTTATACACTCTTAAATTGCTTTATTAACTATTATAAAAATCCTTTGTGATAGCATAAGGCTGATAAGTTAGCAAGGCTGCTAAGTTAGCAACACCTATTAATATAAATAGATTAATAGTCTTTTTATAATAAAGAGGGGCTAAGCCTTTTATATTATTATATAATATGCCTTACTATAATAATTAATAATAATTATACCTATACCTATTATTAATAAGTAACTAACACTAGCGCACTACTTATTATTAATATAACTACTACTTACTAAACTAGCAGCCTTTAGCCTTCTCTTATCTTAATAATATTCCTTTTACCCTCTTTATATCTTAATAATAATAAGCTTTTTTATTTTTTTTAATTTACTTTATTTTTTAAATATAGCTAGCCTATAATACCTTATTTAACACTACTTAATACTTATTAATTAATAATAATTATAAAAGTGTTATTAATAATACTTTAATAACTTATTTCTTTAAATTACTCTTAGCTATTAAACTTAATCTTAAGGTCTTTTTTATTATTTATACCCTTTAAATTAAGTAATTAATCTTTTAGTCTTACTTTACTTTATTTATTACTTTTTATTAATCTTTTTTTTTAATAATATACTATAGCCTTAAGATTATTATAATATACTATATTAACCTAGCTCCTTATTACTTAAAGCCTTAATAATAAGCTAGTTTTTTTATATTAATTATATACCTCCTGCATTATACTTTTTATTATTTAATAATAAGGTAATAATAATCTAACTTAATATTAATACCTTACTTACTATCTTAATTATTTATAAATATAGATTTTTAACCTTTTTTTATATTAATAAATAACAATACTTTTTATACTTTTTTAATAATTAATAAATAACTATAAATAAGTTTATAACTAAAGTTATTATTTTTAATATACCTAGCTTATTTATTTCTTTTTTTTTAACCTTTTATACCTTTTTTACTTTTTTTTCTTAAATTCTTAATTTAAATACCTTTACTTATTAAACCTTTTTTTAAATTACTTTTATTAAAACCTTTAAATACTTTATCTCTTTTTATTTACTATCTCTTACTTTAAAATAAGCTTATATCTTTACTTTTAATTTATATTAATTAATTATTACCTATATCCTTTATATTACTTTATAAAGACTTACTTAAGCTATACTTATAGCAGGCTATTTACCTTTATTTATTATTTACCCTTTATAATAGCCCCTTACTACTTATTAACCTACCTATAGGCTTTAAAAACCTTTTTAATTAATAATAACTATTATAGTTCTTTAATTAATACTAGCTTACCTTATAAAACCTTTAATATTTTATAACTATAGATTATTACTTTATTAATAAAGATAAAGCCTTAAAGCAACCTTATAACCTTATAATACTACTAGTTAATCTTAATACACTGCCTTTTATAAATAATATTACCCCTTAACTATCTAGCTCTAGCTCTTTTTATAGTTAATCTAGTATAGTTTTACTTAATTATCCCCCTTGCTATTTATAGTATCTATATTACCAGCCTGCTTTACTTAATAACTCTTTATTATTATTTAAATTAATATTATCTTTATTTATTAATTTATTTATATGGCAATAATACTATTATTATTATTATTAATATTATTATTATAAAAAATCTAATAAATATTACTATTCTTACTTTATATCTAGCTTTTTATTAATATTTATAAATAATATAACTTTACTTACTTTTAAGTTTAGTAAATTTAAGCTTAAAGATAGTAATTTTTTTTAACTTAATATTATTAAATATGGTAATATTTTTTATTAAAGCTATTTATATTATTATAAAGATATTTATTTTTTTATTAAGGCTTTAAAAGATTATACTATTATAGGTTTTTAGTATAATATATATAAAAACATAATTCTCCTGCTTTATAATAAGGCTTTTAAATAATATTATTTATAGTTATTATATAATATAATTTATAAATATAAATATAGCTTATCTTTATATTATTAAATTAAGATTTTCTTTAATTATTTTAAAATAAATATACTTTAAGCTTAATAAAAACTTAAATTATTATACTTTAACTATATAGCTTATTAATAAGGCAATAGTATTTATATATTTATTATAAAAGTTATTTACCTTATTTATAATTATAGTTTTAAATTTAACCTAGCTATCTTATCTTAAGTCTAGAACTATCTTAATATTTATCTTTATTTAAAGATACTTAAACCTAAGCTTAATATTTATTTATACTATTAGCTTAATAAATTAAATAATAAAGCTACTATTTAGTATAAATAAATCCTTGCTTTTTATCTTAATAACTACTTATATAATATTTTATAATATAATACTTATATACCCTAGCTATTAAGCCTTAGCCTATATCTTTAAGTATTATAGAATTTATAGCTATAATACCTTTATAAAGGTAATAAGCCCCTTATACCTTATTAAAGCTTATAAAAGTGTAACTAAAAAGGCTTATAACTATTAGATAAATGTTTAGCCACTGGATAGATGAATTAGCCTAATAAAGGAATAATTAGGCCGAATGATTAAGATTAAAAAATTTTTTAATCTTAATCCTTTATAAATTAAGCCTAGTTTTAAACTTTAATTTTAAGTAGTGAAACTCTATTATAACTTTTTATATAATAAAAATATTATTAAAAAAAAATAATTAATTAAAAGCATAAAAAAAGAGCTTTTAAATAATATAGATTACATAATATTAACTTATATAATTAAGGTATAAAAAACTATATAAAGAAGTAATGCCCTTAATAAAAAACAGATTAATTATATTAAACCTAAGTGCTTATATAAGTATAATAATTATATTTATTGCTTATATAATATAATTCCTCTTGTTTATATAATATTTATATAACCTTAGGTAATCAAGCCTTACTTTTATTATTAAGCAATCTTTAATAGGTTATAAGCCTGGCTTATATAACTTATATTATTATAAGTTATATAATACTAATACAACTACCTTATACTAATAATAACTAATCTTAACTAAATTTAACCAAATCCAAGTTTATCTATGGAGGAAGAATCCAAAAGAGATGTCTCAGGCCACTTAATTAACTAGGCCTAATTGGGCCTAGTGCATTAAGCAGTAACAACCAGGCCTAATGCCTAGATAGTCTACTTTATATAGATAAAAAGATAAACATAAAGGCCCTGAATACCCAGGCATTAGTTATTAAAGCTTGGATCTAAGCTTGAGAAGAGATACTATAGTTAATAATCTAGGCCTAGATTAAATCTTAAAGTATATTAAAGAGATTATTATATTAAAAGGTAGTAGTAAGGATAAAGAGGGTTAGGATAAGGAAATATATAAAGGAAAAAAATAAAGATTGCAATATAAAAAATAGTTTTAATAAAGGCCTTATATTAGTCTAAAGGTCAGGCTAGCTACTAGGCTAAGAAGGAAGGTTATAATAATAAAGGTTATGCAATAAAGATTATATAATAAAGGCTGTAATAATAAAGGTTATATAATAAGGAAGGCTGTAATATAGGAAAAAACAGGCCTAGCTAAATTACACCAATCAGGGCACTAGGCCTAATTAGGCCTAGTCAATCAGGTGGCCTAAGACATCTCTTTTGGATTCTTCCTCTGTAAGTTTAACTGAATTTAACTAAAAAAATTATAAAAAATAATATAATAAAAAAAAATATATAATAACAATCTTTAAAATAAAAAAAAATTATATTATTATTATAAAGCTATTATTATTTATTATTATTATATAATATTATATAATAATAATAGGCAAAGATAAAGAAGATATCCTAAAGCTTAAAGGCTCTAAAAATTATCTAACTTAAGCCTTAAGGATAGAATCCTTTTTAATAAAGGAAAAACTATTTTCCATTATTAAAAATTTAGAAAATAATAAATCCAATAAGGCCCTAGCTAATATTAAGCTTAGGCTTTTTAATAGACCTTTATTATAAATAAAACACACTAAAAACACTAAAGAAGCTTAAGATACTTTAAAAAATCTTTATAATTCTTCAGGATTTACTTTTAATTTTTTAATTATAAAGGAATTATTTAATATTTCCTTAAATAAATTTCTTAATATAGAAATTTATTTAAATAAAATTAAAGAATTAACTAAAGAATTAATTTCTAAGAATATTATTATTCTTAAAATTGTAATAATAACTTAGATTTTAAATAATCTTAATAAATCTTATAAATCCTATATTATTAGTGTTTCTCAGGCTTTAAGAAATAACCCTAATATCTATAACCTAGAATCTATAATTTCTAGCTTATTAAATAAATCTAAAAGATATAAAGAGCCTAAAGAAAATTACTATATAACTAATAATAATAATAATAATAATAATAATAATAATAATAATAATAATAATAATAATAATAATAATAATAATAATAATAATAATAATAATAATAATAAAAAGGTTATTAAAAATAATAATAATAAAAAATATTATAATAATAAAAAGCCTTAAAAGAAAAATAAAATAGTAGTTAAATGCAAATACTGCAAGCTTCCAAGCCACTTTAAAAAAGATTGTTATTTTTTATATCCTAATAAGGCCCCTAAAAATTAGAAAAATCCTAATAAAAATAATAAAAATCAAGAAAATCAAAATAAAAATAATAATAATAAAAAAGCTTATTTTAATAATAATAATAATAATAATAAGCCAAAAAATATTAAAGAAAATTACAACCTTATTTCTAAATTAAACCTTAATAAGGATATAAATATTAATAACAACTATTATATCAATAATAATATTAATATAGATTATAAATTTAAGCATAATTACTCTAAAATTAAGGTATTAAATATAACTTCTAATAATAATAATAAGAAAAATAATAACAATAATATAAAACCTTTAACTAAATATTTACCTATTTTATATAAATTTATTAAAAATAATAAAAAAGTAAATTATAACCCTTATAAAAATTATAATAATATAACTAATTTTATTTATAATATAGGTGCCACTAGGCATATTATAACTAATAAAGATAACCTTATTAATTATAAAACAATAAATAAAATTATTAAATAGGGTCAGGCTTCTTCTTTAAAAGTTAAAGGATCAGGTGATTTAATTATTTATTTTTTAAATAATAAAAAACCTTATTTATTAAAAAATTGTTATTATATTCTAGAATTAGGAATTAATATTATATCTCAATCTTATTTTATTAATCTATTTGCATTTATAACCTTAAAATCTATATTTTTAATAAATAATAAAGGCAAAATAATTACTTAAGGAATTAAAAATAATAACTTATATAATATTCCTATTATAATTAAAAAGCCTAATAATACTATCTATATAAATATTATTAATAATAATAATAATAATAAATCTATTAAATTAGATTTATATTTATAGTATTTAATATTAGTATATTTAAATTATAAAGCTTTATTAAAACTTATTAAAAAGTCTAATAAAGCTTATAATTGTAATAAAAATGATATTATTAAAATAAAACAATATAAGTATTGTTTAAAAGGAAAATTAATTAATAAGATAAATAAGAAAATAAATAAAAATAAATATAATTATCTAGATAAAATATATATAGATATATAGAGACCTATAAAAATCCCAACTCATAATAATTATACCTTTTTTATAACCTTTTTAAATAAATCAATAAGATTTTTAATAGTTTATTTAATTAAAAATAAACATAAAGCTTTAATTAAATTTAAAGAATATAAAAATTTAGTTAAAAATAATAATAAAGGTTATAAAATAAAAAAAATATTTTTAAATAATGCTAAAGAATATATTTACCCTATAAAAGATTTTTGCTTAAATAATAATATTATTTATAATAATAGCCCTATTTATACTCCTAAGCCAAATAGTACTATTAAAAGAATAAATAAGACTTTATTAAATAAAATAAGAACTATTTTATTTACAGTAAATTTACCTTATTATTTATAGGGTGAAGCCCTATTAACAGCTGTTTATATTTATAATAGAACTCCCCATTCTAGCCTTAATTTTAAAGCTCCTATAGAATTAAAAAAAAATAAAACCTTAGAAATTTTAGACTTAAAAAATATTAAGGTTTTTAAGAGTATTATTTATTATAAAAATAAAAAGCCTAAAAATAAATTAAAAACAAGGGCTTTTAAAAGGATTATTATAGGCTATTTAGAAAATAGCTATAAAATCTAGGATTTTTATAAACATAAAATAGCTATATCTAGGGATATAACTATTTTAAAGAATAATTTTAGGGCTAATTATTCTAATAATTATTTAAAAAATCAAGATAAATCTGATTTATTTAATTTTAATACCCCATTAAAGCTAAATAAAGGCGCTTTAAATAGCCCTAATAATATTAATAATAATATTAATAATAATATTAATAAAAATACTATAAATAAAATAAATAATCTTAATACCTCCTAAGCTAAAATCTCTATAGATATCCCTTTTAGGCCACAGGCAGATTTTAAAGAATATAAAGAATATCTAGATATAAATTATATTTATAATATTATAAATAATAAAGATAATTTAAAACCTTCTTCTTATAAAAATACTATTAATAATATTAATAGTATTAAATAGAATAATTCTATAAAAGAAGAAATTAATAAATTAATAAATCAAGAAACTTAAGAAATAACCTATTTGCCTAAAGACCAGGAAGCTTTAGGTAGCTATTAGGTTTATAAAATAAAAGAAATTAATAATAATAATATTATTAATAATAATAATAAAAACCCTAAAAATAATAATAATAATAATTATAAATATAAATATAAATCACATTGGGTAATTCAAGGTTTTAAGCAAATTCAAAATCTTAATTATAACAAGACCTTTACTAATACAGCTAGGCCAGAAGCTATTAGAATGCTATTAATAATAGCTATTTTTAATAACTATATAATAAATCAATGTAATATTAAAAATGCCTTTATAAATGTTAAAATTAATAAAGAAATATATATAAAAATTCCCTTAGGTTGGGAAGAATATATTATTAATAATTATAATAAAAAATATAATACTAATTATATTTTAAATAATAATAATAATAATAATATAAATAATAATAATAATAATAACTATCAATTAGTGGCAAAGCTTAAAAAAGCATTATACAGCCTTAAATAAAGCCCTAGGCTTTAGTATAATTTTCTTTCTAATATTTTAATAAGCTTAGATTTTATAATAAATCCTTTTAATAAAGGAATATTTATAAATAAAAAACTATATATAATACTAGTTATATATATAGATGATATATTATTTATTAGATCCAATATTAATAATATAAATTATATTAAAAAATACTTATTAAAATTTATAAAATTACAAGACCTAGGTGAAATTAAGGATTTCTTAAGAATAAGATTTTATATAAATAAAAAAGAAAAAACTATAACTTTATCCTAAAATAAATATACTATTAATAAAATAAAAGAATATAATAAAGAAGGTCTAGGGCATTTTAATTTACTATATATAGTAGGTTTAAAATTAAGAAAAGCCTTTAAAAGCCTTAATAATAATATAATTTTATAATATTAAAAAGAAATAGGCTCTTTATTATATCTAGCCTTAAAAACAAGGCTAGATATAGCTTTTAATGTTATAAATTGTTCTAAATATGCATTAAAACTTAATAATACTTATATTAAGGCTTTAAATTGCATTTAGAAATATTTAAATAAATATCCTTTATTAAAATTAAAATATAAATGCAAAAATCCTTATTTATATTTTATTAAAGGATTTTTAAATACTTCTTAGGCTGTTGATTTAAATAATAGAAGTTTTACTATAGGTTATTGTTTTTATTTATATAATAATTTAATAACCTGGAATTCTATTAACTAAAAATCTATAGCTTTAAGCTCTTATAAGTCTAAATATATAGCTTTAAAAGAAACCTTTAAAGAAGCTATATATTTAAATAATTTATATTCTTATTTTATAAATAATTTAAATATTAATTATAAAATAAAAATTCCCTTTATTTTAATAGATAATAAAGTTATTATTAAAATAGGTGAAAATTCTGAATTTTATAAAAGAACTAAATATATAGATATTTCTTATTATTTTACAAGAGAAAATATAAGAAATAATAAAATATAATTATTTTATATTAAATTAAAAGATAATATAGCTGATTTCTTTACTAAAGACCTTTTTATTATTAAATTTAATAAATTTAAGGCTTTATTAAATTTAAAATAATATAATATAATATAATATATTATAATATAATAATAATAATAGTATAATTATAAGAGGTTTTTTAATCTTGTTAGCTTTCAAGATTTTTCCTCTAAGGTTTTTATTTTATTATTTTTCTTAATAATAGGTTGAAATTCTTATCTTTTAATAATAGGTTGAAATTCCTATCTTTTAAAAAAGGTTGAAATTCCTTTATATTAATAGGTTTAAATTCCTATATTTCAACTTAACTTTTTTTCTTTATAATAATAAGGTTTTTAATATATTCTTTAAAGCTTATATAAAAATTCTAATTAAAAAATTACTATATAACCTTTAAGAGAGGCTGTTAAAGCTTATAAAAGTCTAATTAAAAAAGCTTATAATTATTGGATAAATGTTTAGCTACTAGATAGATAAATTAGCCTGATAGAGGAATAATTAAGCTAAATGATTAAGATTGAAAATTTTTTTAATCTTAATCCTTTATAAATTAGGCCTAGTTTTAAACTCTAATTCTAAGTAGTGAAACTTTATTATAACTTTTTATATAATAAAAATATTATTAAGAAAAAATAATTAATTAAAAGCACAAGAAAAAAGCTTTTAAATAATATAGATTATATAATATTAGCTTATATAATTAAGGTGTAAAAAACTATATAAAGAAGTGATGCCCTTAATAAAAAACAGGATAGTTATATTAAACCTAAGTGCTTATATAAGTATAATGGTTATATCTATTGCTTATATAATACAATTCCTCTTGCTTATATAATATTTATATAGGCTTAGGTAATCAAGCCCTACTTTTATTACTAAGCAATCTTTAACATACCTCTTTATAACAAGCTGCCTAACAAGCTGCCTAATGCTTTAATTATATTTAATAATTAATAACTACCTTTAAATTATTACCTATAGTTTTATTAATACTAAAGATATATTAATTAAGTTAATATACCTATTAAAAGCTTTTTTATTTTAATTAATAATAATAAAGCTATTTAATACTATAATAATAACTTAAACTATAACTTAATTAATAATATAGTTTACTTAAATAATTATAAAATTAATAAGTTCTATACCTTTAATTAAGTATTCTTAGCTTATTTATTATTAAATATTATACCTTAATACCTTAACTACCTATAGTATTATAATTATTACCTTTACTTTAATAATAATAATGCCTTATAATAACACTTTTATAAAGCTAGTGTTTATAAAAAGGTTATCCTTAACTTAATAAAATTTAAATATTAAATATACTATATTTAGTTTACTATATACTAGGCTTTATTTAACTACTTTAGTATTAATTAATAATGCCTTATTAACTTAACCTTACCTTTAAAAAAAGTCTTTATAATTATAGCTTAACCTATATATAAAGTTACTAGTTTATATAACTTTATAGCTTATTTTTATACTTTCTTTAATATATATATTAAGCTTAATATTTAAGGCCTTATTATAAAGGCAGTAATTAATACTAACTACTTTATACTTATAGCTAAGATATAATAATTTAATTAATAACTTAATATTATTTATAAATTAATTACCCTTACTTTAATTAAGGGTCTTAATAATATTATTACCCTTACTTACTATATTATTTTTATAATTTATTTATATAATAATACCTTACCTAACTATAAATATTATTAGGTAGTAATTAAAGTTAAAGCTTGGGTTATTAATAACTTAAGACCTTCTCTCTTACTAAGCACATATTAACTATACCTATATAATACTAAAATTAATTTTTAATATAAAACTTTATTTATTACTAATTACTAAAACCTTATACTGCTTATTTAAATTTATTACTATATATCTACTTAAATTTACTATAAAGTTATTTTATTATTATTTATTATTATTTTATTATATAAAATAGTTTAAATCTTTATTAATAATATTTAATTACTTTTTAACTATACCTTTATATTTACCTTTAAGTATATTAATATCCTGCATGCCTTAATTAACTTTAATATTATTTATATTATATTTATTAATTTTAAAAACTTTATTATTTAACTTAAATAAAATATATAGTTAAATACTATTTTTAAATATAAATATAATATAGTATATACTTACTTTATTAATCTTAATTATATTATTATTAATTAAGCCTTGCTCTTTAAGTTTATTATTATAAATAACCTTTATTATTATTATTATTATATTATAGCGCTTTTTACTACTTTTTTTATTATTAATATTCCCTTTATTAACTTTACTACCCTACTTATTTAAATATTATTAAAGAATAACTATACTCTTAAACTACCCTCCTTTATTATTAAACCTTATTTATACTACCTTTTTAATAACTTATCCTTTAATATTTAATAAGTTATTATTAAAAAGATTATTACTTTTAAAAGTATTTATATTATTATTAATAATCTTATAGCTATTAATTACTTTATATATTAAATACTATAATATAATATCTAGTATAATAAAGGCATACTTTTTATTTTTATAGCTAATTAAATATAAATCCCTTTATATAATAATTAATGCAATACTAGCCTTTATTTTAAACCTTACCCTTTAAGTACTTATAATAAATAAGTAACTAAGGATATATTTAATCTACTGCATTAAACTAGTTATATATCTTAAAGTTATTACTTTATACTATTTACTATATTTATCTTTATAATATAAAAATATATTAATAATATTAATAAAAGCTATATTATTATTAACCTTTAATACCTTAATATTATTATCCTTTTTAATACTTACCCTTTACTTTATTAAAAAGACTTTATTAATACCTTTAAAAAAGCTTAATATATCTTTATTATTAATACCTAGTCTTTCTTTTACTAGTTTTTAATATACCTTAATTATTATAATAAATTAACTTTTATTATATACTATAGCCTTAAATATCTTAATATTATTTTAATAAGTTTTTACAATTCCTTACTATATATTTAATAATAGATTAATACTAAGCTTTACCCTTTTTATTACTTTATAAAGGCTTATATTAATAATATTATTATTTTTTAATTTATTAAAAAGTATTTTTTATATTTTTAATAAATTTTCTCTTTATTTTATAATAAAGGCCTTTATTTATTATTATAGAAATCCTTCTTTACCTATAGATTGGTTATTCTCTTAAGCTATATAGTAAATAGTGCTAGCTTATTGCTTATATAGACTTATATAAAAGCCTTTTATAAGTAGTTATTCCTTTATAACCTTTAATAATTAAAATAATATTATACTATAATTAATTAAATTTAGAATTATATATTAATATATATTTAAAAAGTAGCCCTTTTATTAACTAAAAAGATATCTTTATTAATTAATACTTATTAAACTATACTGCTTACTAAGGCTTAATATTATTATTATATAGTAAATATACCAGTCTTTAATAACTATATTGCCTATAAAGCTCTTTAACTATTATAAGATAATCTACCCTACTATCTATTATTATAACTTATTTATTATAATTATACTTAATAACTATTTATTAAAATTAATACCTTTAAAGAATATAGCTTTAAAGCTGCCTTTTTTTATTACTATAGTGCTTTTAATTACAATAAACCTATAAATACCCTAAATAAATCCCTTATTAACTATATTAACTTTTAAAGCAAAATACTAAGGCTTACTAAATATAATTACTAGCTTATTAAGCTAAAATTAGCCTGCCTTATCTAGATAGTTATT
This sequence comes from Trichoderma cornu-damae, assembly GCA_020631695.1. NCBI lineage: Eukaryota > Fungi > Ascomycota > Sordariomycetes > Hypocreales > Hypocreaceae > Trichoderma > Trichoderma cornu-damae. The sequence goes on along the minus strand of CM036090.1, from coordinate 6,266,023 downwards.
AAGAATAAACTACTCTTTTATAATACTATCTAGTTAGTAATTATCCTTATTAACTATACTACTCTTTAACTAATTATTTAATAAAAATCACTTTTTATATTAAATATTATTAAAATAAACCCTTGTATTATTAATATTAGTATTTTTCTTTCTTAATATTATTTAATTATTCTTTATATCCTTAGCAAGCTTAATATTTTTTTAATACTTTATTATAACTTTTATACTTTAATAATAATATCTAGCATGTTTATATTTAATAAAATAACTACCTTTACTAAGTCTTAATACCCTTTAATTATATCTTCTTAATATTAAAGGTTATTACCTAGCTAGCTTTTTAATAATAATTCTTTAATAGCTATACTATTAATATTAAATACTTTAAATTACTTACTTATATCTAAGCCTTAGACTTTATTATTAGTATTAATAATGTTTATTCTTAATATAGCCTAGCTTTTAAATTCTAGTTAAATAGTATATCATTATATATAGTTTATAATAAAATATACTAACTATATATATTAAAGCCTATAGTCTTTTTAATTATTAATATAGCTTATAACTTATAATATTGTAATAAGGCTTATATTTATTATAAGTTTAATGCTTTTACTTTTCTTAATATATAGTAGTAAATCTATATTTATATTTACTATTATAATTATACTACCTTTTACTAATTACACTAGCTTAAGCTTAATAATCTTTATTTTATTATTCCTTTAATTATTCTATATAAAATATAATATTTTAACTTTATCTTATCCCTGCTTATAGCTTTTACTATAGACTTTATATTTAAATAACCTAGCTTTAATAAATTTAATATTATTCTTAATATTATCTATAAGTCTTTTAAAAAAAGAAGGATCTTTTTTAATTACTTTACCTACCTAGCCCTTATTTAGGCTAGAGTGGTTATTTTATTTTAGCTAGTGGCTAACTAGGGCATCCTATTAGTTATTATTTCTAACTATAATTATTAATAAATTAATAACTTTTAAACTAAAGTTTTTTACTTACTTAAAACTTAGCTTATTATAATAATAGCCTAGCATTCTATAGGCAATAATTAAGCTAAGTTTATTAATACTATTATTAAAGCTATTATTTATTATTACTTTTTAATTAACCTTAATAAATATTAACTATTAGCCTTCTTAACTATATAATTATTACTAAATAATACCTTTATTAATGCTATTTACTACTTTTTTAATAAATTAATTATTAAGTTTTAACTATAAATATTATTAACTTTATTAAAAAATGTACTTATTTTATTACTACCTACTAGTAATATCCTTGCTTTAACCTTTTTATAATCTTTTAGATAATATAAAGCTTAACTAGTTATTAACTTTATTAATGATTAATATAAATAACTATTTAACTAGTAATATTATTAATATAACTTTTAACTTAATTATTAAGTTTATTTATACCTTTACTATAGCTATAAACTTTTTAACTAGTTTTATAAATTTAAATAATAAAAAGTTAGCCCTTTAGTAATTTATTAAAAAATTAACCTTTATATTTTTTAATTAAACTTACCTTTTTACTAGAATATATATCTTATTATTTTTATAATATAGCTTAAGCTTATACTTAATAATACTAACTATTTTAATAAGCTTTTATATAGTATAGTTTAAGTATTAATATTAAAAAGTAATAATAAAGACTAGTAGTTTTTTAAGATTAAATAACTCCTTATTAAATAATTAAGCAATAGCTGCCTTTAATACTTAATATAATAGCTTAAATAAAATACTTAATATAATAAATAATATAATAAAGACCTTTTAATTATTAATATTACTAATCTTATTTATAACTTTAATACTTAGCTACTTATTTACTACTATAGTATTTAGTGCCTTTATACTGCCTAGTATTAATAGCTACACTAGCTATATTTATAACTACTAGTAACTAGCACTAGTTATAAGCTTAATATATAATATATATATATTTACTGCTTAATATAATATTATATAATTTTCTTTTTTTTTATTGTTTTATTTTTTTTTTATTTTATTTTTTACTACTTTATTATTTATTTTAGCTTGCTTATTTATAATTATAATAATAATTAATTACTTTATTATACTATATACCTAACAAGCTAACCCTTATCTTAACCCTAGCCTACCTCCCTTACTTATTAAACTCTTTAATATTAATATTATTATTATTTATAAATAATACTTTTATACTATACAAGCTATACAGGCTTATTAATAACAAGTTATTAATATAATTATTAATAAATAAAAAAAATATAAAACTTTATTAAATAATTATAAATTTATAATAAAAGGCACTATATTAAAAGCCTTTAGTAATTATTAACTTTATAAATATTATTATACTTACTTTTTTTAAGTTAAGTTTATTATATTATATACTTTTTATATTAAGATATTTAAGCTTAATAAATATATACTCTTGCTTTTTTATTCTCTTTAAATAAATAATTTTAAATTTATTTATTAATAATACTATCCTTTAGTTATTCTTTAATACATTACTTAATTATTAATACTAACTTATTAACTACTTTATATTTTTATATTATAAGTTCTTAAGTAATAGTAATTTTACCCTTTACTACCTACTCCTTAAGCTGCTATATTAATAATATCTAGCTTATTAACTTTTAAAATAAGCCTTAGCCTATCCCCTTTTACTAACTATAGTATCTCTAGTAGGCAATAATATATTAATTTAATTAATATTAAGACTTATACTTAAGTAATAATAATAGCTAAAACTACCTACTTATATTAATTAATTAATAATAATTACTATAAAGTGCTTTTTTTTATTTAAAATATTAATAAATAACTTACTTTATTTATAATAATATAATAAAATATAAAGGCTAAAATTCTTTAGGTTATTAATAACTATCTTATATCCTTGTTAATAATTAATACCTTATTGCCTTACTGCTTGCTCTTACTTATTAATCTATAATTACTATAGATAGTGATTTTTTTAAGGGGGGTAATTATTATAAAAATCCTTTATAATAGTATAAGGTTAATAAGTTAGTAAAGCTACTAAGTTAGCAATACCTATTAATATAGATAGATTGATAGTCTTTTTATAATAAAGAGGGGCTAAGCCTCTTATATTATTATATAACATGCCCTACTATAATATTAACCTAATGCATATTCTAACAGTTATAAGCCTAGGTGGTCAAGCATTACACTAATAACTTCCACTATATAAAGAGTTAATAATAATAATTAAAATAAATATCTTTAAAGACTTTAAACTAAGCCTTATCTTTATTATAAAACTTAATACCTTAAATAATTAAGTTAAATAGCTAAAGACCTTATATAGCTATATAATAAGTAAAGGTATTTAGTAATATATAGATTTAAAGCGCCTTAAGTAAACTATAGATAAGCTTATATTAAAAATATAATTAATAATTATTAAAGTATAAATTAAAGCTAAAAGAATATATAATAAAGCATTAATAGCTTTATTTATAAAAAAGATTATAACTATATATAAAATAATATTATAAAATATAGACTTTTAACAATAAGACTTTATACTTAAAAAAAAGATTAATATTATTATTTAAAATTAAATTATTATTATTATTAATATTAAGATATACTATATAGTATTTATATAATTATACAATAATAACTTAAATAAAAAAAGTTTATAACTAAAGAAATCCTAAAGGCTTTAAAGTTTAAGCTTGTATTAAGTAAACTAAATATAATATAAATTTCTTAAAAATAATATAAAGTAATACTTAAAGATATATACTATATTAATATTAAGCTAAAAGTATAATATATATTATAATCTAGTGCTTATATAAAGGCAAGTATATATAAGATTATAAATATAAAAAAGAATTTAATTATTAATAATTTCCTTTATATAGTTAAAAGTAAGTATATATTAAATTAAGTAAAAAATAAGCTTAATAAGCTTTTAAAAAATAAACTTAATAATCTTTATAATATATTAAATCTTAATTAATATAAAATAATATTCTTATTAATTATTATAAAAGTTTATAAAGTAAAAAGCTTAAGCTATTTTACTATATTAAGTAAATACTTAAATTAAGTAAAGGTAATATATAATAAAAGCTTAAAAATACTTAAAGTAGTATAAAAAAAGGATAGTAATTATATAAAAAAATGCCCTTACTATAAAGGCAAATTAAGGTAAATATATTACTAAAAGCTAAAGTACTATAAAGCCTTAATTTATACTTTAATTAAAAAATTACTAAAAGGCTTTAATTATTTAATTTTATAAAAAAAGATTAAAAAAATCTTTATATATTAATAAGCACTTTATTAAAAAAGGTATAAATAAAAATAAAATAAAAATATTTTTACTTATTAAAGTATAATAAAAAAAATAAAAGGTTTTTTTTAAAGAATATTAATATAGTAATAATAAACTTAATAATCTTTATATTATTAAAAAGTATTAATATTTACTAAACCTTTAGTTATAGTATTTATATTTTAAGTAAAAGCATGCTATTTAATAATTATAGCACTATATACTTAGTTAATAAAGAAGATTTATTAAAGCTTAAGACCTTTATTTTTAATTAAGATAATTAAATTAAAGCAGGCACTATAAGATTTTTTATTAATAATTATAGTATTAAAGTATTAAAAAAGCTGCTAAATAATAAGTATAATGCTTATATTAAAGACCTTATTTTAAAGAATATTATTATTATTAAAGAATTCTATATTAATATTATATTTAAAGTAAAGCTTTTTAAAGCTAGTATTTAGTATTAAGGGTATAACTACTTTTTATACTTTAATATACTAGAATATAATATATTATTAATATAATTAATTAAGAAATATAACTTAATCTTTTTTAAATATAAATTATTATCTTTTTATAAATACTTTATAACTTAAGATATAATATTAACTAGTTTTATAAGGCTTTTCTTATTTATAGAAATATAGTATTAATTAATTAATAATTTATAAAGAAAGTAAAAATTAATAAAAAATCCTTTATAACTATATAGTGATTTTAAATACCTATAGTATTTATAAGCTAGATATATTAAGCTAAAAAGGCTTAAGGCATTAGTCTATAATACAAGGAATATATAGATTAATAAAATCAAGTAGATTAATTATAAGGCATATACTTTAATAAATTTAAAGCAAGTTATATTATAAAGATAATTAAAATATAAAGTACTAAAGCTATTTTAATATATTTATTAAGATCTATAAAACTATAAAAAAGGGTTTAATAATTTAAATTAATTATTAACCTTTAAAGATAATTATAATATTTAATATAGTATATAGCCCTTTATTAATAAGCATTAATATATACTTATAATTATTATAATTTATTTTAAAGTATAGGTAAAGAGATAGTTTAATCTCTTAATCTACATTTTTAAAAGTAATTAAAAAAAAGTAATAATACTATATATAAAGCGCTTATTATATATAGACTAGACTAGTAATAAAAAAATATATATTAAGCTATCTTTAGTAATTATATATAAATTAAATAAAAATATTAAGTAAGTTAATAAATATATTATTATAAAGTTAATTATAATACTTAAAAAAGTAAGGCTTTTATATAAGCTATAGTTAAAGAGTATACAAGCAGCTATTTATTTATATAATATAATATTATTTTATATAAATAAAATACTATTACTTATAAAGAAATTAAAGTAATAGTTTAAAATATATATACCTTTAAATATTAAGAAGTATATAGCTAATTTATAGCTAGATTAAAGTAGTATATATATATATAACTACTATACCTATATATTATAATATAATTATAAGCTTGGCTATAATAAAAAAAAGTATAAAGTAAGCTTTAAAAAAATAATAAAATATTTTATAAATTATTTTATAATTAATTTATATAAAGTATAAATCCTTTAACTTAAAAAGGTTATAATTATAAAGAATATTATTTTTAATAAAACCTATTATTATAATTTATAAAAATAAAGTATAAAGAAGCTTACTATATATTAATTAAATAAGCTATTTATAAAGGTTAATAAAAATAAGGTAGATAAAATTAACTTAATTAATTAAACTTAAAATAAAATATAAAAAGCTTTTTAAAAAAGTAAAGAGTATTTAAACTTAAAGGTAAAAGTATTAAAAAGCATTATAAAACTTTAAAAATTAATATTATTAAGGCTTTAAATATTAAAGAATACTTTAAAAAGAAATCTTTAAAGTATATAAATAAAGAGTAAATATAATATTATAAAAAGCAGTTTAATTATTAATAAATAGTATTATATATATTTAAAATAAAAACTTATATCCTTAAAGGTATATAGCTTAATAAACTAAACTAAAAAAGATTTATAAGTTTTAACCTTATTATTAAAGTAAAGCAATAAGTAAGTAATTATTAATTTAATATTAAATATATTACTTAAAAATAATAAAATATAATAATAATTAATTAATAAAGAATATTTAAAAAATACTTAAAAGATTATAAAGTTAGTATTATAATAAAAAAGTATATAATAAAAAGGGATAATAGCCCTTTATATAGAGTTACTTATTATAAAGTATAAATAAAGATTATAAAGATTAAGCCTTTAAAGTATATACTTAATAATAAATAAATTATTAATATTAATTAGATTTAGTATATTACTTAATTAATAAATATTAATATTAAAAAATATAAAGAGTATATAAATAATATTTACTATATTAAATATAATATTTAATTAAAGTTTAATTAAATAAATATTAATAATTTAAGTTAAGTTAATAATATATTAAAAAAATTTATTAAAAATACTAAATAATTAAAATAAGTTATTAAAGTATTTATTAAAAAATAGATTCTTAAAAACAGTATATAAAGAAGTATTAATACTATATATAAAATAAATATAGGTTAAGATTAATTAAGAAAAGGCATTATTAAAGCCTTTATTAATAAAGTAGGTATTTATATATAAGCTATATATAGATAGATTGTTAAAGTATTATAAAGCATGCTTAGTAATATATAAAGACTTTTAAAAAAGCTTTATAATAAAGAGTATATATATAGCTATATTAATAATATAAATATTTAAGATAATAATTATACTTTTTATAAAATTTAACCTTAAACTTAAATAGTTTAATATAAAAAATATATTCTTAAATATAAATTATAGTAAGTATAGCATCTTTATAATATATAAGCTCCCTAAAGGATTTAAGCAGCCTAGTAAGGTAGTAAAATTAAAAAAAGCATTATATAAATTATAAGACTTATTAAGTCTTTAATTTAATAAACTATTAATAATACTAGCAAGGCTTAGCCTTTAATAAAGCACTAAAAAGCCCTGCTTATTTTATATAGTTAATAAAAAGGTTTTTATATTATTTTATATAAATAATATTATCTTAATATATTATAAAAGTAATAAAGCACTATATAATAATATTATTAATATATTAAAAAAATATAAATTATATTATAAAAATAATGCTAAATAGTTTTTAAGTATTTAAATTATTTAAAATTACTAAAAGTATAAGATCTACTTATTATATAATACCTATATTAAAAAAACAGTATAAAAGTTTAAGTAAAAAGATACTAATTAATACCTTATAATACTAATACCTTAAATTAAACTAAAAAAAAACCCTTAATAAATAATAAAATTATAAATAAAAAGCTATTAAAAAAGATTAATATAATACTTTATACTATAGTTATAATATAAATAAAAATTACCTTTATAATATTTTATCTTTTATATTTTTTAATAAATCTTAAAAAAGAATATTATTAAATAGCTAACTAGCTTATCTATTATCTTTATATATAAAAGCACTTTACTCTTTAATATAAAAAGTGTAGGGAAATATAAATATTAACTACTTATATTAATATATCCTTTATTAATAATATAAAGACTTAAAAGTTATCTTAAGGATATTTAATAACCCTTTATAATAAACTTATAATTTAAAATATAATATATTAAAATATAATAATAACCTTAATTATAAAGGCTAAGTTATATACTTTAAGCTAAATAGTATAAGAGATAATAACTTTATAATACTTATTTTTATAAATAAAATTTAATACTTAAAAAAATTAAAATATAAGCTATAATAATTAATAAACTATATAGCTAGTAATTATAAAAAGTAATAAAATAAGTATATAACTATACTATATAAATATATAGAATATATAGTTAAAGTAAGAATTTAAAAAAGGATTATTTAAGATAACCTTTTTTCCTTTATAATAAATACTTATTAATAAATTAATAAAAAATCTTTTATAATAAAGCTTTAAGAGATTTATTAAATTATTAAATATAGTAGATTTATTATTATACTATATTAAAGAACAGGCTATTAATAAAAGTAATATATAAAAAGAAAAGGAAAGTAAGGCTTATTTATAAGCTATACTATATTAAGAACTTAAACTACTTTATTTTTTTATTAATTTTTTTTTATTACTTAATATATTTAAGGTATTAACTAAGGCTATAGTATTATTATTATTATTATTATTATTAAAGATATATAAAGCAATCCTTAGCACCTTTACTATAAACTCCTTGCCTATTTTTAATAAATTAAATTAAAGGTATAAAACTATTTTATATTTATTAAATAATTATTATAATATTAATAATAAAGCAGGCAATAATAATAAGTAAAGTACTTATAGCTTTATTATTATTTAACTTTACTTAATAAAAGGTTATTATTAATAACTTTAATTAAAGGTAATTAAGTATTATATTAATAAAAAAAAAAGCTTACTTAATAAAAAAAAGTATATTAAGGCTTATAGTAATAATTATTTATAAAGTAATTAAAGTATTTTTTATAATAATATTATTATACTTTATATATTAATTAAAATTACTTTTTTTTAAAATAGTGCTTAAGATATAGTTTTTATAAAGCAGTATTATTAATTAAGTACTTATTATTATATTTATAGGCTTTAAAGGGGCTTTTAAGGTATTATTATCTTTTTTTTTTTCTTTACTTTATAACTTTTTAAATAACTATTTTAATTAATATAGTTAATTAATAAAAAATAGTGCTTTAAAAAGCAGCTTATTATAGTAAAAGGATAATACTTACTATAAAGGGGATTATAGCTATATTAACTATCTTAAAGAAGAAGATAATAATAATATTAATAAAAAAAGACTAATTTTATAAAGTATAAAAAAGCACTATATTTTATAAAATAAAAGTTTTTACTTATTATTTATAATATAATTTAATAGAATAAAGTATATATATTTTTTTTATTTCCTTTATATTAAATAATTATTAATATTATAAAGAAGAATAAAAAATAAAGCTAAATTTATATATAAGTATAGTATTTATTTATAAAATAAGATAATAATAATTAATAAGTTAATAAAAAGCTTAATATTATTAACTAAACTAAATAGTATTTAAAAAAGTATTTTAAATAGCTTCTTTAAATAAGGGGTATATTAAAAAGAAGTATAATAAAGTAAGGCAGTAGTAAGACTGCATTATTAAGCAATAATATAATAAGTTAAATACTTAAGGGCGCAGCTTTATAATATACTAAATATTTATATAAATAATAGGCTATAATATATATTTCCTTTATTTTAATTAAGGCATTTTATATACTCTTAAATTACTTTATTAGCCTAATACGCATTCTAATATCTTTTTTATATAATATAACTAGCTTAAGCACTTATTAACTTACTAGCTTGCCTTTAATAAATAAAACTTATTAATATTAAGTATAAGCTTAAATAACCTTTTTAATAAGTTTAATATTAATATTATTTAATAAGTAAATATATTTATAATAAATATTACTTTTTTAAAAAGTAAGGTAATAATATTTTTTTATTACTTTAAAAAAGGTATAAAGCTTACTTAAGCTATAATAGCCTTTATTTAATAATATTAATAAAAAGATATTAATTATAATTAATAATTAATAAAGTATTATTAAATTAATAATAAGGTATAGTTATTATTATAATATATAAAAATAAATTATTTTAATAAAAAACTTAATTAACTATATATAAAATATATTATTATAATAATCCTTTTTTTTTAAAGCTAAATATCTTTAATAATATTTACCTTACCTTTTATATAAGCTTTATAAAAAGAGCTGTTTATAATTTATTACTATTTTAAGCTTTATTAAACTTTAAGCTAGGCTTAGTTTAAGTATACTTAAAGGGTTAATTAAAGTTAATAAAGGAATATATAGTAATATATATATTAATTATTAAGAATTACTATAGCTATAGTTAAAAGCACTAGGTATTGATTAAATAAGCAAGTTATAATATATTTATATAAAAGCTATTAACATAATTTTAAAATACTATAGTATTAAATTAATTTAAGGCAGCTTAAGGTAATATAATATAAATTAATAAACTTATTTTTTTTAAGTATTATACTTTAAACTTAAATTAATAAAAATAAAAATATATTATAAATAATATTATATATAATAATACTATATTTTTAATAATATAAAGGTATAGTAATAGCTAAATAATACTAAAAGTATTATTATTATTAAATAAAAAGTAAACTAAAGGCAGGTTTATTATTATTATTATTTTTAATAAATAAAAATAATATTAATATAATAAATATTAATACTTACTTAATTATATAAAAAAATATTTATAATATATTAAGCATTAATATAACCTTATATTATTTTAGTATAAGTATAATTAGTAATATTAATATTAATAAGTATTAATTATTATAAAGCTATATTATTTTAGCTTATTAATATTAAGCCTCTTTTTTTAATATATAAAACTTATTTTTTTTATTATTATTTAAAGATAGTAAAGGGGGTAGTTATTATTAAAAAAAGGCTAAAGCAAGCTTATTATACTTTTACCTTAATTATTATTTATAATTACTATAATGCTTACTTAAGCTTAATAAAGTATAAAATATTTTTTAAGTATTAATATAAAACTTTATAATATTTTTTTAAAAGGTTTTATTAAGCTTTTTAAAATAATATTATAAAAGGTTAATAATACTTATTATAAGGTTAATAGATTATAAATATATATTAAGTATAGTATTAAAGGTATTAATAACTTATATTACTTACTATCTTTATTTAAGTATTTTAATATTACCTTTAGCTAAAATTACTATATTACTTTTTTTAATAATAAGTAAAGTATTATTAATTAAAATAATAAGAGTATTAAGGGTATAGGTAGATTAAGGCTAAATAAGGCTTAATTAAGTAATAATAAGTATTTCTATCTATATTTAATTAAGTACTATAAACTTAATAAATAGTTTTACCTTAATACCTTTTATATCCTTAACCTTTACTATAGTAAATATTTAAATATACCTGCCTTAATTAATAATATACTATAGGTTATATAATGCTTATTATAATATTAAATTTATTATTAATTAACTCTTAACTTAAAAATAAAACTAATACTTATTAAGATATATCTTATAGCTATAGCTATAACTAAAGATATACTTATTTATTTTACTACTATTTATTAACTACTTAATATATAAATAATAAGGATAGTTAGTTTATATTAAGGGCTATATATCTTTATTATTAAAATTCCCCTTTACTAAATAAAGGCTAATAGCCCTTTAATATCCTTACTATATATTAATACTAAATTAATACTTAAAGACACTATGCTTATAGTAGGTTTATTACTAGCTACTATATTAATTAATACTAGTTACTATATAAAAGATAAGGAATATATTATTATATTAAAAATAAAGATTATAATTATTAATTAATTATCTTTATAAAGGTAAAAAGGTAAGATAGTAAGCCTTTTTAAAGAATTTAAACTTTAAAATAGTAAGGTTATAAAAAAGTAAATAAAGCTACTTTATATAGTAAAGGGGCAGGGCAGACCTTACTTAAATTAACTAAGGCGTATACCTATACCTTTATATATATTATAATATTATAAAGAATATAGATTATAAAGCTTACTAAACCTTAAGAACCTATTTATTAATAAAGATATTATTTACTAGCTATATAATCCCTTTTTATATTATATATAAATAATAAATTTACTTAAAGGCCTTTTAAAAATAATATAAAGAGAAGGAGGGTATATTATAAGCTTAAGCTTTACTTAAGCCTTGTATAACCTAGGCTTTATAAAGGCCTGGCCCTTACTTAAGGTATTACTAGCCTAGGCCTTATAAAGGCCTAGCCCTTACTTAAGGTATTACTATCTTAGGCTTTATAAAGGCCTAGCCCTTTTTTAAGGTATACCTATTCTATAGGTATATAACTAGCTATAAAGGAATATAAAGATATATAAACTCTTCTTCTCCTTAAGTATATAAATTTATATTAAAATACTTATTTATAGTTATTATAAGGCTAGTTTTTTATAAATATAATTTTTACTTTTCTTTAACTATAACCTAGCTATAACTTTATAAATCTTATTATTAATATTCTTTTTTTTATAACTTTTATTATTAATTTAATATTTTTATTTTTAATAATATTAAAGTCTTTATTTTTAACTTTTTTAATTATTAATACTATATTAACTTTTATAAATATATAAATTAACTTATTATACTTTTTTATAATATATAAATTACTTTTATACTTTATATAATCTTTTACTTTATAATAATATTATAAATAAACTGTTTTATATTTTTAATATTTTAATAATATAAATTAATTTTTTTTTTAAAAAAAATATTAAAAAATTATTATTAACTTTTTATTAAATTTTTTTTTATATTTTTAATTTATAATAATTAATAATTTAAAAAGGTTATTTATACTTTATTATTATTATTTCTTTTATTTTAAAGTAGTCTTAAGCTTATATTATTACTTATTATTACCTTAGCTTTTATATTTATATTATAAAGCTCTTGTTATATAGTAAGTAGTTTAATATTAATTAAGTTCTTTTTAATTTAAAAGTTATATTTATTAATTACTTAAAAGATTTTAAATATATTTAAATTTTTTTAAAAAATTTTATTAATAAAGGTTTTAAAATATAAAAAAAATCTTAAAAAGGTTTTATAATCTTATTAATAAAAAGTATTTAACTTTATTATTATTTTTAAAGTATAAATACTTTTTTTTTAATATTATCTTTATATTACTTAAGGTATTAATTATATATAATTTAATTAAATACTTTTTTATATACTTAATTAAAGTAAAATATTTATTATAGCTTTATATTATTTTTAAGTAGTTATTTATATATTAAACTTTATAAATTTTATTATTAAATTTATTTTTATTAAGTTAAAAATACCTTTTAAGGTTTATAATATATATTTAAAGCTTTATTTATAATTTTTTTTTAAACTTTAAATTAAGTAATTAAAGTCTAATTTATATTAAGCTATAAGTTTATTTTTTTAAGTTTTTTTTATATTAAAAAAATACGTTTAAAGTTTAAAGCTTTTTTACTTTAATTAATTATAAAATATTTAATTATTTTATACTTTTTTTTTATTAATTTATTACTTTTAAAATAAAGATTTATAGCTTTAAAAAAGATAAATTATTATACTTTTTTATTTTTATAAAATAAGGTTCTTTAATTATAATATCTTTATTTTAAAAAATATTATTTTTAAAGTTTAATTATATACTTACTAGCTTTTTATTAATAATCTATATAAATAATATATTTAAGTTTTTTATTATCTTACTTTTAATAATCTTTTTATTTTTATAAAAGTAAAGAGATTAATTTATTTAAAATAAAGATTATAAAGAAAAGTAAAAAAATATAAAATATAATAAGTAATATATAATTATTAACCTTTTATAAAATAGCTATAAAGTTATTATTAAATATAAAGGTAATATAGTAATTATATTAATCTTTAACCTTTTTTTAACTTTTTATTTAATTAATTAGCCTTTTATAAATATATTTCTTTTTCTAGCTTAAGACTAAGGGCTTATAGCTAAGGCTCTCTTTATTAAGGCATAAGGCTTGCATTACTATCCTGCTATAGTCTTAATTATCCCTTAATACTTAGCCTTTTTATTATTATTAAGTATAGTAATAGTATATTATATATATTAATAGATTAAGTAATTTATTTTAATTATATTAGCCTTTATTAACCTTAAATATTTACTTTTAGTTTAATTTTTAAGTTATATAGGCTGTAATTTTAAATAAGTAGTTAATTTTATAGCTTATAGTCTTTTTAACTCCTTTAACTTAAGGCACTTATAATAGCCTATAATTATAAATAAGGTTATAATAAGTTAGAATTCTACTGCTATTAACTTAAGTATAATTATTAGTATTCTTTTTAACTAAGGCAGTGCTATAATTATAATAAAAGTGCTATAGAAAGCTATAAAGATCTTTAAATAAGTTAAATTCCTATACTAGTAAAGGAGGTAGAATAGGCTGGCTAATTCTACTATGGTTAAGATTATTTATATCTATGCTATTGTTTATAAAATTGTAATAATTTTATTATTTATTTTATAAGGCTATATTAAGCTAGGCTATAGAAAAGATTTTTATAAGTGCTATAACTTTATACTATATTTTAATAAGGAAGTATAGTATAAAAAACACTTTACTAAAATAGGTTAAATAGTGCCCCTTAAGTAAAAGTTTAGTGCCCCCTTAGTAATACTTATTGTAAAAAGGGAGGTAATTTATTAAAGGATAATTAAGACTATAGTAAGATAGTAGTATAAGCTTTATACTATAATAAAAAAAAACCTTAGCCTTAAGCCTTTAGTTTTAAGCTAGAAAAGAGAATATATTTATAAAAGGCTAATTAATTAAATAAAAAGTTAAAAAAAGGTTAAAGATTAATATAATTATTATACTACCTTTATATTTAGTAATAGCTTTATAGCTATTTTATAAAAGGCTAATAGCTATATACTACCTATTATATTTTATACCTTTTCACTCTCCTCTATAGCCCTTATTCCTAATATTACTATATTACCTTTATATTTAATAATAGCTTTATAGTTATTCTATAGAAAGTTAATAGCTTTATATTATTTATTATATCTTATATCTTCTTACTCTCCTTTATAACCCTTATTTTTAATATTTATAGTAGCTTACTGCTTTTTTATAAAAGGAGTTTAGCTTAATGGATTATTAATCTATATTTATTTTTAATTTATTAATTAGTTTTTATTAATTAGCCTTCTTTATTATAGCTAGGCTTAATTAGCTAGCTTAATTAATAATAAGGCTTAGTCTTTTTTTTATAGCTTTAATCCTTTTTTTATAATAAAGCCCTTAAGGTATATAAAAATGAAAAATCTTTATAAGCTTTAGTTTAATAATATAACTTATTATTACTACCTCTTACCTAACTCTTTTATCTTATTATACTTAATTACCCATTAATATTAATTAATACTTTTTTAACTTAAAAATAAATAATTAATTACTATTTTTTAACTTAATAAACTTATTATACTTTACTTTTACTTAAGTAAGTATAAAAATACTTTAATTATATTAAAAAAGTTATTAACAACAATATATCCCCCAACACCAAAACCCCCATAAACCAAAGCCTCTACATAAGCTTAAGATTAAATAATATATTAAACCTCTAGATCAAAATCAATATATCTTATATCCTTAAGATAAAGCAACATCTATATTATATAGCCCTTCTAAAGCTAAAACCACTTAAAGTAAGGTTATCCTTCAGCTAGTTTAAGATCTTATATATAATAAACATCTCCTAACCTAAATAGCTAATTATAAAAATAACTATAATAACTTTATAAAGATTATTATTAATTATTTAATTACCTTAATTTATAATTATTATATTTGCTTTTTTAATATTTATAAAGTATTCCTAGTTAAGCTATACTTAATTAAAAAAGCTTAAAAAATAGGTTTAAAAAATCATTAAATAAAATAAAGAAAATAAATATTATAAGGCTTTTAAATAATTATAAAGGAGTCTTTTTATCTTAATAATTAAGCTTTATTTAAATTAAGCCTAGTGCCTTAAGTATATATTATATAAGAGATATACTCCTTTAGTGTATAATAAGCATTGATTTTAACAATCTCTTTTTTATAGTTTTAAGGACTTTTCCCTTTTTTACTTTATTTTTAATAAAGAAAATAGAATCTATTTTCATATTATTTAAAATATTACTTAATAATATTTAATATTATAATAGAATATTAAAGTTATAATAATGAGTCCTCCTATTTAAATAGATAAAAATTCCTATTTAAATAGATTTAGTCCATGCCTATATTAAAATTAATATGCCTATACTATTACTACTACTAATCTATACTTAATTATAGTATAAATCTCTAGTATATAATACAGCTGTTAATTAAAGATAATAATAACACTAAGACTTTATTAATTTTTATTATTATAAGGTTAATTTTATTTATTTTTTTAGCTATAGCTGCAATTTCCCTTTATTATTATTAGATTCCTTGTTTTTTAATAGATTTTAATAATTAAGAGACCTTCTTAAGTGCATTATTATTATTTAAGCTATTAAAAGGCGCTAGACTTATATAAATTAAAGATTTTTATTAAGAAGGATAGATATAGTTATTAAAGGTTATTAAAACTGCTAAAGTTATTAATTTTTTATAAAATAAAGCTATCCTAGCTATAGTAATCCCTTTAGCCTTTAAAGAGATTATTAAACTTAAAGAAATGCTATTTTAATATAATATATAGCTAAAGATCTTGCTACTGCAAGCCTTATTAATTTATAAATATTTTAATAAACTTTTTATATTCTTATAAAGTTTTTACTATAAGAATAATATAGCTATTAAAATCCTAAAGAGTGCTAGTTATTATAAAATTAATAATATAAAAACTTTATTATACTATATCTTTATTTATAATAAAGTAAAAAGTTTAACTTTTATAAATAAAGGCTTATAGAAAACTTTAAGTTATTAAACTAACTACTTAGTTTAATTTATAGTAATAGTAATTAAAAGATTTTATTAAAAGTAGTTATATTATATTAACTATACTAAATATAATTATAAACCATTCTTTAACTTATTAATATATATAATATATTATTAATGCATTATTAATTAATAATAATAAAAATAAGACTTAGTTAAGTATTAAGCCTTTTTTATATACAAGATATTAAAGATTATAAAAGATTTTAACCTTAAACCTATATTTTTTTATTAATTAAATATTTATAATAATAAGTAGAAGATTTAGATTAAAGGACTTAATAGCTTATTAATTACCTAAGCCTAGATTAAGTAACTTTAAGATAATAATCTTTATTACTATATTAAACTTAATATTAATAATAAGGTTAAGGATATTTTATAAACCTATCTTTAATTAAAGAAAATATAGCACTAGTTCTTTAAAGTCCTTAGCCTTAATAATACCTATAAAATAAACTATTTTTATATATATCTCTTTAAGGTTATAAGTATTATAGACTAGAAGTTAATAGCTAACTTTACCTTTAGCTTTATTAATATAAAAAAAAAATTAGCTTTTTATAGCTTTATTAATAGCTTAAGGAGCTTTATTAAGACCTTTATATACTAGCGCTAACTATAATAATTATAAATAAAAAGTTAATACTAAAGAATGCCTTTAAATTAATCTTCTTTAATACTTAATAATAACTATATATTTATTATATTAATATTAATATTAAAGTATAAATTTAAATAAAGTAAAAAAGTAAAGATAATAATAATAATAATAATAAGTTTAAGGCTGTTAATAATAATATTATTATTATTAATAATAACCTTATTATTTATATTATTAAGCAAGATATTATTAAAAAAGGCAATACTGCCTTACTGCCTACTACTAACCCTTTAACTTATAAAGGAATATTCTATACTTAAAAGCAGGTTATTTATACTAAAGATAAAGAGGATTTTAAAAAAGAATAATATAAAATAAAGCTTATATATAATTTAATATAAAACTATATTTTATATTATATCTTAAAGGAATATATACTATACTATAAGTAATAAGTATACTACTTTATTAAGAAATATTATAACTTTAATTAATATATTAATAATTTTATAAAAATAGTATATAAAGATATAAAGTCTTTCTTTATTATAAATATTAATAATCTTTTATATTTATATAATATAATATATTTAATATTAAAAAAAAAATATAATTATAATTAAAATATAGCTAGGATATAGATATAATAGTAATAGTGCTTTATCTAGTAGTAGGATTAACTAGGCAATATCTTAATAACTATTGCCTATATTATTATTAATCTTTTTATATAGTAGTATTTCCTAGCTATAGCTATAATACTATTAAACCTTAATCCTTAGCCACTATAGCCTTATACTAGCAGCTTTATATAGTAATATAGACTTTTTTATAGCTATATAATCTTTAAGAAACTTAATAATAATAAAGCTTTTAGCTATAATAATATCTACCTATAATAATAATTAGTTAAGCCTTTAATACTATTTTTTTATAATTTTCTATAAAAAAACTATTAATTACTTAATCTTAAAATATTAATAAGCCCTTGCTTTAAATCTATAATCTTAATATTATTTAAAACCTTTATAACTGCCCTTACTTACTAAATAATAATAAAATACCTATATTATTAATATTAAAGGCTATTAATAATAGCTAGGATAATATTTAGCAAGAGTAAATAATATAGTTAATATAGTAATAATAATTATAGTAGAATTTATAATTATAGCGCTAATTAAAGCTAAGTATATACTATAATTTATTATACTTTAAAGTTAAGGGCTTATAAAGGCTTTCTTAAGGCTATAGCTATAGCTATAGCCAGGTTGCCTTATTATAGTTAATAAAAAGCTTATAATTATAGCTAAATATATAGGTTACTAGAACTATAAAGGGATAGTCTTAAAGATAAGCTAGTGCCTTTATTATAATAAGGCTAGCTATAATAGTTATTATTGCCCTTAAGATAGACCTTAAGATAAAGGCTATAATAAAGAGTAAGGCTAAAGATATTATTATTATTTTAACTACTTAAATAAAGGATAATAATAAAGATAAACTAGCTAGGCTATAAAAAGTATATTTATCTTAATTAAAAGGGTTAGAATTGTTATCCTTGAATAAATTAAGTTAGATTAATAGTCTTTAGTATTGTAATATAATGTTTTATATAGTAATCTTCTTTTTTAATATGCTGTATTATATTTTAGTATATAAGTATGGTAATTGTAATTAAGGGGGTAAATCTAGCTTGTAATGTAGAGTAAATCTATTTAAATAGGAATTTTTATTTATTTAAATAGGAGCACTTATAATAATTAGCTTGTTTTTTATTCTTAATTGTCATTTAAAACTATATATCTATCTTTATGATAATATTTTATTTCAAGTTATAGGTTCTATGATATTATATTCTTTATTTTGCTTCTATTCTCTATAATTTTGAATTTATTTATATAGATGGTATTCGATTGGGATATTTTCTGGCCAAGCATCGACACCATCCATAATTACAATACCCATCCCACCCATTAAATGAAGCTCTATATGGCAGTGAAATAGCCATGGACCCGGACTATCTACATAATACCTAAAAACACTCCAGTAAGCCTCTCCACCAAGAGAGAACGCTGTGATCCATGTATCACGTAAGCCAGGAGTCTCTAAGTTAAAATCCTGGGGCCGTTCTTTAATTGCCTCTTCTACACTGGTATAGCTCCAAACACCAGTCCCAAAGCCAATCCTCCATGTTTTGCTGCCGTGTTTATGGATAAAATGTTCAAAGGAAGATTCATCGCCAGGCAGAGTAGATACCTGTAGGATAAGATCGACCCAAGTTCCATTTTTTGTTCGGAGCACTAGGCCATCATTATCGGTAGTAAGAGCTTCGTTAGGATATAATAGTAGAGGCTTATCGTTTTGAAAATCGACGGGATATAGGTACTTGGTGTTCATAGTATAATTGTATGGTGCACCAACCCGACCAAGTACGAGAAGATGCTCCTCGTCAGCTTTGCCAGGTCGGGGTTTGTTCGCAGGCCATGGTGACATGTGGTCTGTCTCTAGTTGCCATGGAAAGAATGAATTTTTCTCGACCTCTGGCGTAATTGGGTTACCTCCGTAAGATAGGTATGGCGTCTCTGATGCCTTGTCATGCCAGTGCCCTTCATAGACCATTTCCGCAAACCCCCCTAATACTTGTGAGGCACCAGAATTGGGTACGCGAACCGTGTATTTTCCAGGTTTCTGATCAAGTTTCATCATTATTGAGAAAGTTTCGCCGGCAGACATTACCGCTGAGACATATTTTTTAGGGTTGACATAGTTGCCGTCAATCTCGTACAGCCAAAAGTCGTGTTGATCGACGGAAAAGGCAATCTGAGCTATAGTGGCGGCGGCTACAATGTGTATACTAACCCAGCCGTAGTTCCTTTGTGGATCAACAACAATTGTTGCATTTTCATTCTTGGATGCAACGCAGCCTTCTTGGACGCGTGGTGGTATAAGATCTGGACGTTTAGTGATATTCCACGGGCCGCCTTGGACTTGATCAAGGTCGGCTGGGAAACACCTGGTTGCGTAGATATCAGTGATCATCACGTGAAATAAATGATTGGGAATTTATTATGTCTGCCCCTTACCCTTTATCTGAGACCTCAGTACCCGGTGGGAAAGCATTCTGAACTAAGCCTGGAGCAAGCTCGCTTTGAAGAAATTTCTGTCCCGGACAGTAAAGCTCCCCTTTACCGTTGACCAAAATGCTATCTAGGCAACTGTTGTAAGCGTTAGTTACAAGGGCAGGAGCGACGTTAGCAATCGCTAGCCACCTACAAGACAAGAAGGCCCGAATCAGTAGATATCTTCCAGTATTCTTCCGAAGTATACTGGCTCCAATCAGATATGATTAGATATTCAGGATCGTTCGCGGCCCTTTCCATAGCTTCGGCTTCTTCTTCTTCATTGCTTATTTGACTCCATAGTCCTGTTCGATCCTGCTTTGGCCTACATACTCGCTAGTTAGCATCCGCACGTGAAAGGGCGGAAGTACAGGTAAGACCCACCTGATATGAATGGCTCCATAAAGCCCATCAACGAGAGACATTTTCTCGTGAGAGTGATACCAGTGGTTTCCAGGAGGAGATGCCTTGAATTTGTATACAAATTCGTTCCCGGGCTGGATCGGCTGTTGGGTGAGGCCGGGCGTGCCATCAGACCAAGGAGTACCTTTCTGGCTGTTACATTGGCCCTGTATTAGCTACCTTGTAACCATTTCATCTTGTTAAAGCGCAGCTTACTCAAGGCCATGCCAATGCACAGTAATGTTTCTAGCCATATTATTAATAACGGTCACCTGTTAGGCGCCTCTTGTTAGTATCATGATATGTACTATTCCAAGGAAGCAAACACCTACTTCTACATCATCCCCTTCGTCCCATACAAGGGTTGGACTAGGAAACTGTCCATTAGTGTGGATAAATTCTCTTTTCTGTCCATTTGGAGCACCCTCCTCCCAGGTGATGCGCAGAGTTTCTCGGACGGTTCTCGCCCAAGCGTTAGAGTACAAAAGAGTTGCTACTAGCAGTACCTGCACGAAGCGACTCATCATGAATATCAATAGTACGGAAACCGAGTCCTAATTGCAAAGGCTTGAACGTTCCACTTGAGACAGATGATTGTGTAGGACCTGCTACAATGCTGTTCTTATATGGAAAAGCAAAGGCAAACTACAGCAAGGCGCTAGGAGCAAGCGCTTTGTGAGAAGAGAGGAGGCAAGAGGCATCAATATTGGGATGGCGTTTGTGTGGGCATGCAAGAGTGAGCATATGCCTGAGTGACGCTTTCGTCAACACAGCATTTACTAAGTTCGTACATTTAGATCGTTTTCAGAACATGGGTCTAGATCTGATTCTATTGCTTTGTATTTATGCATAATACAGAAGTGCACTGGCCGGATCAGTTGAATAAAATTATCTAGTGTAAGTTAACAAACAAATTACAATAGCGATATAGAGCTAACCCATGAAATGCAAGAATTTTCAATAGACTTCTCGGTTGTAACATTCTGTAGAGTCTTCTGTTGTTTCTTACTGGCCAGTTTTAAACTTTTAACAGGGTTTAAATCTACCCACTAGCTCCACTTTTAGTGTCCAACTTTAAGGCTTCGCCTTAAAGTTAGACCTAAAATTCCTAAAACACCATAAAAATTAGAATAGTATTTTTACTAAATATTACACCGATTTTACAAGTAGAATAGAATAATGAAAATAGTATTTAAAAATGAAAAAAAAATCTATAATAACTTTAAAGTAAAATAAAATAACTTTCCTTTATATCTCTTACCTTATTATAAAGGCTTTAATAACTATAAAGATATATTAATTTTAATTATCTTTATATTTTTAAGGGGTTTCTTTTTTAAAAAAAAATTTTTATAATTATAATAAAAATCCAGTATAATAGTGCAGTACTTACTTAAAATGAAAAAAAAATGCTTTAAGCTATTGTAATTAATTATATTATATTAATTTTATTGTCGTTATTTATTTTCCATTTATTATAGATAGTATTTATAGCTTTTTCATAATAGATTAGTTCATATAGATATATTGTTATTATTTTAAGTTTAAATTATATAAGAAATATACTTATTAATTATATATACTTATTAGTAATGGTTAGGTGGTTAAGGAAGAGTAATAGTCTGAAGTAGGTCTTAAAATAAAGTAAGATTATAAGTATAATAAAAAAAGATAAAAGTAAGGTTACTAATAGGTCTTTATATATAACTATATTTATCTCTATATTTTTTTTATACTTGAAGGTATTTATTAATAATTATATAGTTTTTCTTAATATTAAAGCTTTTAATTAATAAGATGGTTAATAATATTTAAACTTTTTAATTTTAATAGATTATTAATATTTAAGCTTTTTAGCTTTTAATAAGCTGCTCTTTTTTATATTACTATCTTAATAATACTATAATATTATAACCTTTTTTTATTTAAACTTTAGGTAATAAGGTCTTTTATAATAACCTATTAATATTTATACTATAGCTTAATAATACGCCCTTTATTATAAATTAATTATATTTATATAAAGAGATGTTAAAAAGAGTGGATTAGGTAAAAAGAGCTTAAGAAGATAGGTTTAAAAGAGCCTTAAATAGAATAAAGAAAATAAATATTATAAAGGCTTATAAATAATTATAAAATAGTCTTTTTATTTTAATAATTAAGCTTTATCTTAATAAAGCCTAGTGCTTTAAGTATATATTATATAAGAGATATACTCCATAAGTATATAATAAGCATTAATTTTAATATACCCTTTATATAATAATACTATTTATATATAGTATTATATATTATTTTTTAAATTCTTTAATATTTTTTTTTTTTTATATATTTTTTATTAAGCTTTTTTTTATATATAAATTAACTTATATTATTTTATTTATTAATTTTAATTAACAGCTTGTTTTTTTTATAAAGAACTAATTATAAAATAACTTTATACCTTATTTATAAATTAATAATAATAAAAATAAAGACTTATAGGTTTAAAGCTTTAATAATAAAGTAAAATGCTTAAAGCTATATAAAAAAGCTTTCTTTACTTTTTTATAATCTTTTTTAATTTTATAATCTTTATTATTATTATAATAATAATAATAATAATAATAATAATAAAATAACTTAAACTTATTATTAAACAGTAAGATAATTATTTAAATAGCTTTATTTAATTTAATATTTTTTTTATTAATTATAAACTTATTTTATTTTTAAAATACTTGGTTTTTTATATTTAATATAGCCTATAGGGTATACTATATATAGTATAATGCCTTTACTCTTCTTTCCTTAATTATAGCTCTTTTAATAATAATAACTCCAGTAGCTTTTATAGCCTTTATTTTCATAGCTTTAATAGCCTTTATTTTTTAATAATATCTTTAGTATTTATCTTTACTTTAATTACCTTAGCCTTAGGCTTAATTATTTAAGCTATTATTACTTTATTTATTATAATCTCTTTAACCCTTTTTATTTTTATTTTTATTTTTACTTTTACTTTTACTTTTATTTTTATATTTATTACAGGCTTAAGCTTTACCTAAGCCTTATATAACCCAGGCCTTATAAAGGCCTAGCCCTTACTTAAGGTATTACTAGCCTAGGCTTTATAAAGGCCTAGCCTTTTTTTAAGGTATACTTATTCTATAGGTATATAATTAATAATAAAAGAATATAAAAATATAAAGACTTTTCTTTTTTTAAGTATATAAATTTATATTAAAATACTTATTTATAATTATTATAAAGCTAGTTTTTTATAATTTATATACTTTAAAAATAATAAATAAAGATAATTTAATATTAATATTAATAAATAAAGTAGTTATCTTTATAATAAAAAAACTATTATATATAATTATAATAATATATTATAAAGTAATATTATTATAATAAGTAATAGCTTAATAATAAAATATAGCTAATTAATAGCTTAAAGTACCTTTACTTAACTTATTTTATAACCTACCTATACTTTATATAAATAATATATAAAAACTAGTTTAATATAAGTTACTTTTAATTAAAGACTTTTATAATAATAACCTAGCTATATTTTTTACTTAAAGATATATTATAATATATAAGCTAGTTATTAATAAAAAGTTTATTAATATTATTAAAGACTTATTTATCTTTTTATAATAAAAGTTTATTAAAGATATATACTCTTTAATTATAATATACTATAAATCTATCTTAAAGTTTAAAAACTATATTTTAAAGGAATTCTTAAAATACTTTATATTTATATTTATTAACCTTTATTATTAAAAAATCACTTAAATAAAACTTAAATATATTATATAATATAATAATAAATCCTTTATTATATTCTTTATTTATTTTAAATAAAAATTAGCTTTAATTAATAAATTATTATAAAATAATATTATTAAGCTAGCCTACCTTTATTAAATACTTTCTTTAAAAATATAAAACTATAGCTTAAGATATAATATTTTATAAAATAATTATTATATAGTAGTTAATACTTATTAAGTTATTATTATAAAGCTTAAAACTTATTACCTTAAAGAATAGTTTTATTTTTATAATAAAGATTACTACCTTTAAATTAAAAAAGCTATAAATATAAAAAAAGATTTACCTATAATTAATATAAACTTTAGTAAATTATACCTTATATTTAAAAAATATTTAAAATAAAAACTATAAAGTTATAAAAAGCAATAGTTTAACTTTTTAAATAATTACCTATAGGCTTAATATATATTACTTAATATCTTTATTAAATATTATTAAAAAGATAAATATATTTACTATAAGGCTAAAATATACTTTATTATAGCCTGCTTTATATAGCTAGTAATTAAGTTAATAACTATCTATACCTTAAGTAATAATAAATAAAAAGAATAAAAAAAATAAAAAAATAAAAAAAAAAATACCTTGCCTTTAAGTTAAATCTTTTTTAAAAGTATATTAACCTTACTATAGCTATAATATAAATTACTTTATTAATTATAATAAAAAAGATATAAAAAATATTATAATATATAGATAAGCCTTTTTTCTTTATATTAATACTTTTTAATAATTAAAAATTCTTAAATATATAAATTAATAATAAGTATAATTATTATAAGGTTATTAATAAAAAGGCTATTTAAAAACTAGGTATAAAAGTAATATAAATACTTATTATATAGACTTTAATTATTATTATTAATAAGTATATAGGTTTTAAGATTTTATAAATTATTAAAGGTATAATAAATATAAATAAATAATAATACTTAATATTATTTTATATTATTTTAAGCCTTTTTAAAAATATTATTTTAAGCTTATTATAAATAAAATACTATAGTATTTAAATAAACCTTAATTAATATATAATTATTATTAAATTAATAACTAGCTTTATAATATTAAAAACTACTTAATAATAGAATAATCTTTTAATTATATATATCTTAAGATCTATATATATAGTATTAATTTATTATAAAATATATTATTATAATATAAAGGTTACTTTATTAATTATTAATTTATAAGAAATTATATAACTTTTTAATATTACTTTTAAGTTTTTTTTACTATAAGTTTTAATTAGCCCTTAATAAAAGCTTTATTAATATTTCTTAATTAAGCTATATAAATTTATTAACCTCTTTAATAAAAAAAAGGCCTTTAAGCTACCCCTTTACTAAGGCTAGCTTAACTACTATATTTAGCTAGTTAAAGGTATAAATAAGTATAACTTAAACCTTTTTTAAGGCTTATTATATATTATACTATAAAACTATCTTTTTAAAATTTAATACTAAATTATTAAGTTAATAAATAAAGATTAAATCTATATTAACTCTTTTTTAATAATTACCTTTATTTTATTTATTAAAAAGGCTAAAGGTAGTTAAAGATTTTATATTAATTACTATACCTTAAATAAAGTTATAATATAAAATTATTATTTTTTACCTTTAATAAAAAAAACCCTTTACTTTTTTTTAAAAGCTTATTAATTTATAAAGTTAAATATTAAGTTAGCCTTTTATTATTTATAAATTATAAAAAAAATAGAATACCTTATTATATTCTAGATCTAGTTTAAACTCTTTAAATAGCTAGTTATCTTTTTTAATCTAGCTAATATACTTACTACTTTTTAATAATATATTAATAAAATATTAAAGGATACCTTTAGTAATTTTACTATAACCTACCTTAATAATATCTTAATATATTTTAATAAAAGTTATAAAGATTATATATATAAAGTTAAGGCTACTTTATATAAGTTTATAATAGCTAGCTTAAATATTAATATTAATAAATATACCTTTATAATAAAAAAAGTTAAGTATTTAAGTTATATTATTTAAGTAAGTAAGTTTATTTACTTTAACTTTAAGAAGATTATTATAATTAAAGATTAAAAACCCTTTATATAAGTTAAAGATATTTAAAGCTTCTTAAGCTTTATTAACTTTTACTATAAATTTATCTTTAACTTTATATAAATTACTAAGCCTTTTATATAGCTTACTTAAAAAAATATTTTATTTATTTAAAATAATAAAATTAATATAGCCTTTAATATACTTAAAACTACTTTTATTTTATATCTAGTCTTAGCTTAATAAAATCTTAAAAAAGATATAATTTTAAAAGTAGATTTATTTAAATAAGCTTTAAAAAGGTGCCTCTTCTAGTTTAATAAAAATAATATCTTATACTTAATTATATACTATTCTACCTTTCTTTCTTTAATAAAATAAAATTATATTATTTATAATAAAAAGCGTTTTATTATTATTTTTTATTTAAATATTTAAAAGGCTAAATTATAAAGTTAGCTTGCCTTTTTTATATATATATTAACTATAAGAACTTAAAGTACTTCCTTTGCCTTTAGTTAATCTTTAAGTAGTAAGCTTATTAAGTTAAACTCTTTTTTTAATTTAATTACTATCTTTAATTTTATTTTAAATTATAAATAAAGTAGTTTAATACTTTTTTATATTAATAATTAAATAAAGCTAAAAAGCCTTAATTAAGTTAAATCTTTTTATTTTTAAGTATTTTTATAATTATAATATAAAACTTAATTAAAGATAAGTTAACCTTACTTTTATTTATTTTTATTAAAAATAATACCTTTTTTTTAATTAATATTACTTTATTTTAAAATACTTATTTTTAAAAGCTTTAAAATTAAGGTATAGTTAAATATATATTTTATAATTAATAATTAATAATTATATATAATAATTTATAAAAGTTTTTTAAAAAAGTAAGAATTAAAAAATAAATAAAAGATTATAATATTAATACTTAAAGTATATTTATATATTAAAGCTACCTTTAACTCTTAAATTAAAAACCTTTTATTATTATTATTATTTAATAAATATATAACTCTTTTATAATAAAATATTTTTAAAAAAACATTATTTTTTACTTACTTTAATATTCTTATTATTAAAATAATATATTATAATCTATAATATAATTTATTTATAATTATTATTACTATAATAACTATATATTATATAAATAGTATTAAAGCCTTTTATAGCTACTTTTTATTATAAATAGATTTTAAAAGTAAATCTTTATAAATTTTATAATAAATCTCTTAATATAAATTAATAATAACTTAAAATTTTTTATAATTATTATAGATAAGTTATTAAAATATATTTAACTAAAGGCAATATACTTAATATTAATAAAGGCTTATATATAATATTTTAAAGACTATTAATAGTATTTTTATATATATTTTTTTTTAAATTATTAATAATAAAAGATTAGATTAAGTAAGATATTTTTAAATAATACTTTATAAATTAATTAAGGTTAAGTAACTCTTTTTAATAACTTACTATCTTTAAATTAATAATAATATAAAGCAAGCTAACTAAAAGGTTTAAGCTATTTTATATACTATAATCTCTTTTATATAATATAACTAGCTTAAGTACTTATTAACCTACTAGCTTGCCTTTAATAAATAGAATTTATTAATATTAAGTATAAGTTTAAATAAATTTCTTAATAAGTTTAATATTAACCTTATTTAATAAGTATATATACTTATAGCAAGTATTACCTTTTTAAAAAGTAAGGTAATAATATTCTTTTACTACTTTAAAAAAAGTATAAAGCTTGCTTAAGCTATAATAGCCTTTACTTAATAATATTAATAAAAAGATATTAACTATAGCTAGTATTTAATAAAGTATTATTAAATTAATAATAAAGTATACTTATTATTATTGGTAGGTCTTAAGATGATAATTAGGATAAGCTTGTCTTATTATTATTATACTAGCTAGTGCTATTTATTAAGATATAGTGTATATATAGTATTAGCACTATATGCCTATACTATATAAAGACTATAAAAGTAAAGATATTATTATATCTTTAATAGGTGCCCCCCTTTAAAAAAATTAATTAACCTAATTATAAAGCACTATAGTTTAATACTGCTATTAATTCTTTATATAAAGTAATAACCAAGATAATTATTATTATTATTAAGTAAAATAATATCTTTATTATTAAATTAATTATTATTATTATTAAAAGCAGTTTTATATAACCTTTTTAAACTACTTACTATAGCTTTTATATTATTTAAGCATAAGATAATTAATAATATATTATTATTTATTAATAAGGTTATATAGTTTATTCTTTTTAAAATATAGTAATTAAGTCTAGTGCATTATGCTTTTATATATTTAATATAGCTTTACAGCTGGTTAGCAATAATATAAATATATTATTTTATAGCCTATATAAATAACTTATTAATTATAACCATTTTCTTTAAATCTTAAATAATATTATTTAATAGCTTTATTTTTAATTATAAAGCTAGTCTAAGAGTCTCCTTTATATAGGTCTATTTATAGACTATTAAGTTAGTAGTTGCTTTTATTAACTATATACTAATATATAGCTTGTTTATTTATATAGCCTATCCTTCTATCTAAGCTTTATATTCTTAAGGAAAGACCTTAATAATTTATTTTATTAAAATAATATCTAGTGCTTTATTAAGTTTATTATTTTATTTTTATATATAAATACTCTTAATAATATTATCTATATATTGTAATACTTTATTATAAGTAATTATTATTTTTATTATTACTATTACTAAAGGAGGGGGTAGTATAGTTTAATGCTATATGCCTAGCGCCTTATATTATTAATAGATTAATATTAAACTAGCTATATTTTAATAATTATTATCTATAGTTATTATAACAAGCTTTAAGGTTATAATATTCTTACTTTTATTATTTAACTTAAGGGTGTTTAGTTTATTTATTATTAATATATTTAATTCTAGCATTATAGTTATATCTATAATTATTATTTCTTTACTATTTATTATTATTAATAATTCCTTGCTAGTTAATATTATTAATAAGGCAGGCTAGACTTGGTTTATTAATATAATTTTATTATCTAGGTATAATTTAAAGTATAATATTAAAAAGTAGGTAAATTTAAAAACCTTATATCTTAATAATAATATTATAATAAAATCTATACTATTTATCTTTATTTTTTATATTTATTTTATAATAATAATAATAATAATACTTAATATATTTAAGATATAGAAACAGCCTATAAAGTTAGTTTATTATACTAGTTATTTAACTTTTTATATAATATTATAATATCTACCTTAAGATAACTATATTATTGCTTTAAGGACCCTAGTTTAAATATATTTTTTAATATATATAAAATAATATAAAAGATAATTAATATAATTAATATTAATTATTTAAAAAATACCTTTAACTAAGACTTTATAATAAGCTATTTTATCTTTTTATAATAAAGTTATAATATTTATAATATCTTATCCTTAATAGCCTTTCTTTAGTTTTTTAAATTTATTATTTAACTTAATATTACTTTATAGTATA
Source organism: Trichoderma cornu-damae (assembly GCA_020631695.1). Classification (NCBI taxonomy): domain Eukaryota; kingdom Fungi; phylum Ascomycota; class Sordariomycetes; order Hypocreales; family Hypocreaceae; genus Trichoderma; species Trichoderma cornu-damae. The sequence goes on along the minus strand of CM036090.1, from coordinate 6,235,396 downwards.
TATAAAGTGCTTTTTATAATTAGGTTTTTAATAAGTTATTTATATTAAGGTATATTTAAGAAATAAAGTATAAGTAGTATTAAAAGCTATAAACTTAAGATAGTAAGAGTTAATAATATAAAGAAAAAGAAAAAAAGTTTTAGTATTATTTTATCTATAGATTTTATAATTAGCTAGTAATGCTTAAGGCTAAAATATTATTATAGGCTAGTAGCTATATTACTTAAGTTAGTAGTTAGTTTATTAATAATAATAATTAGTGCAGGCAGGGCTTTTTTAACTAATAAAACTACCTATATATTTATCTTTAAGACTGCATTAATTATTATAGTTTTAGCTATATATAGGTAAAGGTATATAGTTAGTTTAATTAACTTAAATTATTATACTAGGTTTTTTATTATTTAAAGAAGTTTTTTTCTCTTTAGTTATTAATTATCTTCTAGACTATAATTTTTTTACTATACTAAATATTTAATTTATAAATAATAACTTTATTTATTAAGTCTTTATTATATTAATTTATCCACTTTTTAATATACCTTACTATTTATTATAATAGCTTTTAATAAAGGCTATTAGTAATTATAAAGATTAGTTATTACTAAATTAAAGTAGAGGTGCATTATTAATATTATATTATAAATATATTATTTAAATAGTAGCTTAAGTCTATATACTAAAGGATTAATTTTTTTAAGTATTTTAAAAAGGCCTGCCCTTTATTAAGACTATTTTTATAAAGGTTTCTTAAGTAAATTATATCCTTTATATAAATATAAATAAACCTTATCCTTTAGTTTAAATTTTATTAATCTATAGTATTTATTATAAAAATACTTAATATTTATAGTAGCTTTTTTTATTAAGTGCTTTATATTTTTAATATATAATTATTAAAGGGTATTTAATATATCTTAATCTAGGTAATAGTTAGGCTTAATTAAGTTAGTTATACTTAATAGCTTAAACCTTAATGTTAGTTTATTTAAGGTATACTTGATAGGTATACTATAGGTATTGTTTAATATAAATTATAAAGCAGGGATTATCTTTAGCTAAGGGATATTAAATATTATAATATAGAACTATATAGTGATTTTAATTATTTAATTTTTCTTTTTTAATATTTTATTTATTTATAAATAGTAGTTTATACTTACTGCTAGTTTAGTATTAAGGGTAGTAAATAAAGCTTGCTAAAAGTTAGATATAAACTTTTTATCTTTATTATTAATAATAATATAAAGAATGCCTTAATTATATAATAATAATGCTTAAAGGTATATAGCAGCTTATTATTTAGCTATATATTATATAAAACTAAGAATAAGGATAGACTTTTTTAATTATTTATAAATAGTTATTATTATAGTATTAAAATTATAAAGATAATTAGGTAGTTTTTAGAATGATTATAAAGCTTTTAGTAAAAGATTAATAATAAAATCTATTATAATTATATAATATAGCTAGGCCTGGCTTTATATTGGTTAGAGTTTTTTAATAGGTTTTTATATATTTATATAATTTATAAAGCATTGTAGATAATAAGTAATATATTCTTTAATAATCTTTACTATTTACAAGATATTAAGGCTATTAAGAGCTATAATAGTCTTATACAGGCCTATATAGAATTAATTATTATAAGCTATTTATAAGATATCCTTAATATAGTTCTATAGTATATATAAGAATTTCTAGTCCTTTATATTGCATTAATAAATAAGTCTATTTTAGTATATAAATAAGGTATAAATAGGTTTGTCTTAGTACTTAATATTTTTATATATAGGTTTAATAGTATTTTTATTTAATATATTAATAATAATATTAAAATAATAATCCTCTTTATACCTAGCCTGGATTTTTTATTTAAGGGAGTTATTAATTAATAAAACTATAGTAGTAAAATAAATATTATTAATCTAGATATTATTTAACTTACTTTTATTTAGTAATTAAGCTATAGTTAGTAGTTTAGCAAGCAGTCTTAATAAAGTATCTAGTATTAAGTTTATTTTATTAAAAATATAATATATATCTAGCTTATACTAGCTAAGATAAATAAATATTATTATTAAGTATTAATTAGCTTTTATTAAATTTAAGGTTAATATAGTAATATAAGCTACTATATCTTTAATAGCTTAATAATTTATTAATATCTTAATTAATTATTAATAAGATTATATTAAAGTATATAGTTTATAGCAGGCTTATATTAAATATACTACTTTTAGCTTTATTAATTTATACCTTATCTTTACTAAGGTAAGTAAGTAACTTAAGAAAAGAATAGGTTATATCTTGTTCTATAGCATTATAAAGGGAAGCTACTTATTACCTTTTAAATAAAATATAAACAGGCTTATACCTCTCTTGCTAATATTTAGCTTAAAGAATATTAATTAGGCAGGGTTATAATAATAAAGCTAAAGGTTTATAGTTAATTATTTTTATAGTATTATAAAGGCTTTTTTTTTTATTACTAAGGGTTTAAATATTATTTTTTATAGTTTAAAATAATAGGCTTTTTTATTAATATTAATTGTTTGCTAGCTATTGTTTTATAGCTATATTAATAGCTCTATTTTATATTTTTTTAATAAAGCTGCTTTATATTAAAATTAAAAAATAAACCTTTATAAAAATATAGCTATTTTTAGATATATCTTTAAGTCTACTAGGTTAGTTAGTATCTATATCTTAGCAATATTATTAATGCATTTTTATATAGTAGATAGTCTAAGGGTATTAACTTTAAATCTTAATAACTATATAAATAGATATATATAGAATGTCTTAGATAAGGATATAGCTAGATAAAGTTAAGTAAATAAAGTAAATACTTAATATAGGTATTAATAATACTCTTTAAAGGTATTGCTTAAGATAATTATATTATTAATATAAATATATATAAAATAATAGTATAAATATAGTTTTTAATCTATAAACTATTATATAAATAATAATAAGTTCTTATAACCTATAATAATAATATATAATATTTCTAGTCTTTATAGATTAATAAGAACTATATAGTCTTTATACTTTAAATATATTAATAATTAATAAAAAAAGGTAGATATATTTAAAATAGTAATATATCTTTTTTTATAAAGGGAGGTAATAATATCTTTTTATAATAAGATTAAGTATATATTAAGTATTATTAATTTATTAAGTAGTTATAAGTTAATTATTATACAACCTTTTTTAATTCTTTTAATTATATACTAGACTATAAATACTAAATAGCTAAATAGGGTTGGCTATTTTATCTAGCTAGTACAGCCTTAAGCATGCAGGGTATTTATAATTATATTAAAGAACTTTTTATTATTAATCTTAAGTAGATATAGTTATATAAGGGTTTTTTAGCTTTACTAGTTTTTTATTAAGTTAATCTTTATTTTTTTATTCTTAAGGAGAGGGATAATGCCTTAATTATACTATATATTATATTTTTTTATAATTTATTAAATTTAATTTACCTAATTAAGGTATTTATTATAGATATACATGCTATTGGCTAATATATATTCCTTTATATTTATAGATTTCTTTATAGCCCTTTATTTATCTAGTAAGGTATAGTTGCTTAGTATAGATTTATATTATATTTAATAAAGTTATTTATTTATTATAGCTAGGATAGATTAAAGTATTTTATTATTATATATATCTATATTAAATTAACTATTTATATACTTTTATATTGCCTATACTTAATTATTTATTATTATTAAGTAGTTATTGCTATTATAATCTATTAGCAGACTAGCCTTTTATTTATAGTAAAATACTATAGGTATATCTAATAAGTTAATAGCTAGTACCTAGCTTTATTTATATATTACTTTTAGTATATTTAAGGTATAAATATAGTTAATTAAACTTAATATCTTTAAGGTAAAGTAGTATATATATAGTATATTATATAGGTTATATCTTTTAAGTTATTTATAATATACTACTACTTTAGCTAAGCTTTATAAAGGTACTACCATTATTTTAGCTATAATAATCTATTAATAAATAAAATATAGTTTTTATTTAATATATATATATACTTTAGTATTATATATAGACTATATATATAAACTATCCTTTATTAATACTAGATTTAGGCTATATTAATATATAAAATTATTTTTAATTAATATATTGAGTTTAAGATTTTTCTTAACCTATGCCTTTATATAGAAATAAATATATATTAATATATTATTTTTTTATATTATTATATAGAAATTAAAGCGCGCTTTAGTAATTATAATAATTAAGCTGTTTACTATATTTATTTAATTTAGCTTATTAAAGGTAAAGAATTCTATATTAATAAAGTAATAATATAGCTAGTCTTTATTAATTATTATATTTAAATAGCTAGTATTAATAATTACTATAGTAATAGGTTTAGTTAAATTAAATTTAATATCTACCTTAGTATAGGTATATTTAGTAAGCTAGTTAATCTTAGCTATAGGCTGTACTTTAATAACTTAATTATTATAAAAATATAATAAAGGTAGTGCTATTAGTAAGTCATTATTATCTATTTAAAACAGTTTATTCACTATAAGACTAAGTAATGCCTATTAATAATATATATTAAAGAATATATAAGTTATTAATATAGACTTTAATAAAAAAGCTTAACTATATTTATAGTATATATAATATTACTGCTTAAAGGTAGTATTTTATCTATAGTAAGGCTTAAATAGTAGGATAAACCTGGCTAGTTTATTTAATTTATATTAAGGCATTATAGTAAGGGAATAAATATAGTATAATTAAGATTGATTTTAAGCTATATATAAGTCTTTATAGTCTAAATCTTTAAATTCTTTAATTACCTAATACCCTTAAGCCTTAAGGTTAATCTTAACCTTTCTAGTATCTTAATTATCTATATTAATATAAATATTATCTATATTATTTATAGTATTAGCATTGTTTATAAATTTAAATTATTAATAATAATATTATTGATTGTTTAAATAGGGTTATTTTTATTAAAATTAACTATTGTGTTAATAAGTTTTATAATATATATTATAATATCCTTGCTCTTGTTATTAGTTTAGTTAGGCCTGGTTTTTACTTTAAAAAGTACTATAGGCACTATATTTATTAAACTATAGGTAGTATAGATAGAATTAATTAATACTGCTTATTATATTATATTTAAAGGACTATTAATTAATAAAGCTATTATTATTGTATATATTGTTATAATATTAGCTAAAGTAGGCTATAGATAGGTCCTCTTTTATAATATATAATGCAGCAAGGAGTTTTAGTAATAGTGCTTATTGTTAGTGCAGTATATATATATTAAATAGAATATATTTATTTATAATATTACTAGTTAATAAAGTATGCTAGGCCTGTTGTTTTTTATATAGGTAGTTAATGTATTTGATTTTTATTATTAATTAATAAGGTTTAAAGACTAACTCTTGCAGGCTAGGGTTAATATAAAGGTATAGCTATATTAATTACTAGCCTGTTATAATAAAGCTAGTAGCTTATGCTAAATAAAAGAATTTTATAGCCTAAGGATAAATATCTTTATTATTTTAATAGTTCTTATTTATATACTGCTGTTAAGAAAGAGTATAAATAGCATTAACCTAATTAAGATAAAATTAGCAGTATAGTGTATTAATCTAGGTATTAATAAAGGTTTTAATAGCCTCTTTTTCTTAAGGTAGTAGTATAGCTACTTATTAATAAAGTACTATGCTATAAAGCAGCTATAATAGATTAATATAAATATTCTTTATATATGCTATAGTAGTTATATTATTATAAATGCTTTTAGTAAATTAATTAATATTATTCTATATAATAGTATTGTTGTTAATAGTTTTATTAATAGCCTTTAAGTTAAAGAACTTAATATATATAATCTTTTAGTAATTATAAAGGCTATTAAGCTAATTAAAGTAATTATATAAAGCTTGTATTAAATAAGTAAATAAATAGTTAAATTAAATATTTAATAATATAACCTTAAGGTTTACTTAAAGGGGTAGTATATTATTATTATTCTTTATACTAAGGGTTTTTAATAATAGGTTAGTTATTAATAGTATTAGAATAAAAAAGGGCAATAAGGTTGCTACCTTATTATATAAAAGATTAAGATAAGATAATATATTAATTATTAAACTATTTATAAAGATAAGATATATTTAAGTATTAATAAAATAAAGGATTATAAAAGGAAGTTTAAATAAATAAAGAGGTTTAAAAAGATAAACTTAAATACCTATAGACCTATATATAATTATTAATAATAAAAAGTATAGTAAAGGAGGTATTAATAACTTAGTTTAAGTAAAGATAATATAGGCATGCTTGCTTAGTATTATTAATAAGTAATATATTAAACTTAATATTAATATTAAGGAGGGGTAATCTTATATTTAAACTAGTATTTATAACTAGTTTATAATAGCTTGTATTTAATTACTTATATCCTCTTGCATTTAGTTATTATAGCCTTATATTTACTTATTAATGCTTTATACTTAGTTATTATTTCTTTATATTTAATTAATAATTTTATATTATATTTAATTATTATTAATATATAGTATTATTATAGGCTAGAGTAGTTACTTTAATTACTTAATTAATAACAAGACTAAGGTATTATTAATAATTACTAAATTATATATAAGTCTTAATTTATTAATAATATTAACTACCTATAAGTAATTAAGTTTTATAATTAATACATTAAGCCTATATTGCTATAGTACTAGCTATTATTAATACTGCAAGGCAGCTTAAAATATCTTTTAAGCTAAATACCTATTTACCTATTTTAATAAATAAGGCATTAGGTTAATAATATTATTTATTTAGAATTATTAAATAATAATAAAGTTAGCCTTTATAAATTTATTAATATAGTAGTAGCCTATTTAAGCAAAGAGGGAGATTTATATAGTCAGCTAGTGTAGTTAGTTTATTATTATAAATAAATAAAAGAAATTATAAATAAAGGAAAAACTAAATAAGTGTATTTATAAATATAAAGGAAAAAAAAAGAGTAAGTAAATAGTTATAAAATAACTAAAATAAAAAATAATAATAAAAAAAAAGGGTAAGGAGTAGATAGTTTATAAGACTTAACTAGTAAAGCTAGGCAGACTAGTAGAACCTAAGGGTTTATATATGGTTATTATAAATAATATAAAATTGCTATTAAATAGTAGGTCTTAAGATAATAATTAAGATAAGCTTGTTTTATTATTATTATACTAGCTAGTGCTATTTATTAAAATATAGTATATATATAGTATTGGCACTATATGCCTATACTATATAGAGACTATAGAAGTGGGGATATTATTACATCTCTAATAATTATAATATATAAAAATAAACTACTTTAATAAAAAACTTAATTAATTATATATAAAATATATTATTATAATAATCTTTTCTTTTTTTATTATTAAGCTAGATATCTTTAATAATATTTACCTTACCTTTTATATAAGCTTTATAAAGAGAGCTGCTTATAACCCACTGCCTTTTTAAGTCTTATTAAACTTTAAGCTAGGCTTAGTTTAAGTATACTTAAAAAGTTAAATAAAGTTTATAAAAGAATATATAATAAAATATATATTAATTATTAAAAACTACTATAGCTATAAATAAAAATACTAGGTATTAATTAAATAAACAGGCTATAATATATTAATATAAAAGTTATTAAAATAATTTTAAAATACTATAGTATTAAATTAATTTAAAGTAGCTTAAAGTAATATAATATAAATTAATAAACTTATTTTCTTTAAGTATTATACTTTAAACTTAAATTAATTATAATAAAATAATATTATAAATAATATTAAGTATAATAATACTACTTTTTTAATAATATATTAAAAAGTATAATAAAAGCTAAAGGGCATTATATATACTTTTATTACTATATAAAGGGTAAATTAAAAATAACTTTATTATTATTATTATTTTTAATAAATAAAGGCAGTATTAATATAATAAGCGCTAGAGCTTACTTAACTATATAAAAAAATATTTATATTATATTAAGTATTAATATAACCTTATATTATCTTAATATAAATATAATTAATAATATTAATATTAATAAGTATTAATTATTATAAAGCTATATTACTTTAGCTTATTAATATTAAGCCTTTTTCTTTAATATATAAAACTTATTTTCTTTTTTATTTTTATTATTTAAAGATAATAAAAAGGGAAGTTATTATTAAAGAAAGGGTAGGGCAGGCTTATTATACTCTTACCTTTATTATTATTTATAATTACTATAATACTTATTTAAGCTTAATAAAGTATAGAATATCTTTTAATTATTAAT
>CM036090.1:6214267-6226904 GCA_020631695.1 Trichoderma cornu-damae | reverse complement strand
ATCCCTTAATATAATATTAAATTTCATTAAAATAAGGATATTTACTATATATTTTAACTAGAATAAAAAATCTAATAAGGAAAATATATTATAATATTATTATATTATTTTACTATAAAATAGCTATAACAAGTTAAAATAACCATTAATTTTAAAATTAAGTTAATAAATATTAATATTTTAAATATACTTAATTATATTGCATTTTCTTTTAATTTAATTACATAATAAGTAAAAGAAAATATATTGTTTTTATAGTTTTTAATTATAGTGGGTTATACTGGGAAATATAGTATTAATAATATTGTTTTTACTAAAGGCAAAAACCTTTTTCTTTTCTTTTATATATAATTACTTATAGCTTATATAAAGTATAATATTAATTAATAAACCTATTTTTTTATTATAAAATATTTATTTTATTTTATATCTTATTGAATTTTTACTATATTTAATTAAAATAATTAATAATTATAAAATTTATAAATATATATATTTTGGTATTTTAAGGTGGGGCACTGTAAGGTGGTTGTAGACTTTTAATCGCTGATTGTATTAAGTAAACCCTTAAGAAAATCTCCACACATCCCAATAATTAAGTTATCTTATAATACAGAGTACCAAGACAATAAATATTACAAATTACTTTCTATAAGAGCAGAGTTGCTTTTAATGAATGCAGATTTTTTTTTTATATATACAGATTTTTTTTATGAATGCGGAATTTCTTTCGATGAATGCAGAATTGTTACCGATAAATGCATAATTCCTTATGTAGAACAACGTTTAGATTATTTCCTCCCTTTCCCCTCTATTTAAAGCTTCAGTTTGAATATCTTTCTGATCTATCTAGCTATATTAATTGCATTGTCGACTGCATCACATAGACGATCTCTATTTCACTATAAGCATTGTAAAGCCCTGACAGACCCAATGGCCATCTTGGACACGCTCCCCTCCCAATCGCGGCAGTTGTTTTGTCTCACCATTACTGCCTATCGCAAACCAGGACTCAGTGAAGCTGCCTACCGAGAGTACATGACTAAGACCCACGCTCCCTTGGTTAGCAGTCTTATGAAAGAATATGGGATTATCAGGTATAATATGGTAAGCAATTTTTTTTTTTGATTGGAATTGCTCGAATTCTTATGTTATATCAGACACATAATGATAGTAAAAGTCGGTCGATGCTCTTTCAGCTATACGATCCTGAGTTCTCGAAGCTGTCAGGGTATGATTGCATTATACAATTTGTGTTCCGCCATATGGAAGATTTTCGGCGGATGAAGGCTGATCCACGCTTCTTGGAGAAAGTGGCCCCTGACCACAAAAATTTTGCCGACACTTCAAGGTCAACGTGAGTGATCTTCTTTACCAATCGCAATACACATTATGAGTATAGAGCAGAAATTTATGTTGTTCTTACTATCAGGATGACAATTGGCTACTTTGAAGAGTTTTTGGATAATGGAGAGTTGGTACTTAAAAAGTAACTAAGTGACAGTTTAGTGCTAAAACTCTATATACACTAATTCCTATGCAATAAAAAATCAATCCCTGCAATAATATAGTAGTTCAATCGATTTGTTAGATCTTTTTAAACTTACAGTAGCAAGGCGTAGTTGCTCGGAGTTTTAAAATGGTAGGACTGTACTTTAAAATTGCACGTTTATATATACAAAACTTTACATTGCCTAACGCAGTAAATAATGTTAGAGTTAATAATGTTAATATTTATGATTATATAAAAGTTTTATAACTTAAGGTTTGTTGCATATGTAGCTAAATTATAAAAGCATGTTATCGTTATAAAATTCATTAATAATCTAGTTAAACTATAATATGCAAAGCAAGATATTTATAAAAAAAAATTCAAGGGGCGCTTTTCACAAGGGAAGTTATTTTTATAGTAAGATTTGATTAGGCATGTCTTTAACCAAGCTTCTGTTAATAACTCGCTGTAAAATAAAACAACCATACCATATATAGTAAATCAAATGCTTACTTTTCTAGGAGGTTTATAGAAAATTCTAGGGGTATGCATATTTACTTTATATGCTTTGTATAGATATAAAAGAAGTGTAATCAAAATATTATGTAATTAAAAAAAGCGATATAGTCAGATAAAACGCGCCTTTGGCTGAATTGTTCTTCAGATAGTAGCTTGATACTATAGTCAGTAACCTCTGTGTTATTACACAGTGCTTTATATAATAAAGAAGTGGAATAATATATTTCATAATCTATCAATTAAATGGCGGAGGGGTCTCTTCCTTTACTAATACACAGAAATATATTAAGTATGTAATTATAGTGCAAACAATATCTAGAGACATCATCAGCCAGATTGAAAAATTAGGTAAAAGAATACAAGATATAGAAAAAAATAATTTCTTAAACCAATATATAATAACTTTCAGGGTTAAGGGATTTAGAGTTCATTTCTGGAATTATGTTTTATATTGTGCGCTTAAAAAGCGTAAAAATCAAAGATAGTGGCTAGGTGTTGTATATTTCATATGAGAAAGAAGTCAACCGTTTGCAGCCAAATCTATAATAATTAATAATAACGGAACGCATTTCTATAGCCTGGAATGCAGGCTGGTTTTAATTTTACTATAACATAAATATATATAAATGAAGAATTTTATTAAAGCTGCTTTCGGCCTAGTATACAAAGCAACCAACCCAAACGTCTTATATAAATTATAAGAAATAAAATTTTAACGATTTGAAATATATATACCTATATAGAGTTTTTTTTTATATATATAATATAAATACTAAATAATAAATAATAAATAATAAATAATAAATAATAAATAATAAATAATAAATAATAAATAATAAATAATAAATAATAAATAATAAATAATAAATAATAAATAATAAATAATAAATAATAAATAATAAATAATAAATAATAAATAATAAATAATAAATAATAAATAATAAATAATAAATAATAAATTAATGAAAATTCCAGTTTCATTTTATTTTTTTAATTTATAGTATTATTATACCTTGATTTTTATAACATGATATGCTGTTTTCATTTAATTTATACATTGATATTGGTGTAATGTTTTGAAAATTTAACTTTTCACATGTATAATATTACAATAAATTATATTTTAATGTAGGTAAAAGCTGTTCTTAATAAAGTTTAAAGCATGCTGCTTTTCTATTCTTTTCATTCTGCAACCGGATGTGGCTGAATCTTATATTTGCCAAATGAGGTCATATTAAAACACTTTGTATTGCTTACAACACAATAGAATGTTAAGTTAAATATAAGAAGGATGGATTAAATGCTGATGATGGGGTATATTTTTCTTTGCTTTGTTTTATCTTTCCATAGTTAATTCTGTATTCTCGATACTGGATTTAACATCTATCATGGAGCACACGACGATCAATCAGTCCAAAGCTAGAGTTGACTCCTTTCGGGTTTTTGTTTTTGGGGATCAGAGCAGCTATAGTGCATCAAACTTACAGCTTCTTCTTCTGAAGAAAAACAATCCTTATTTAACAGCTTTCATTGATCAAGTCAACTACACCCTGAGACACGAAATATCTCGGCTTACGACTGCGGATCGCCAATCGTTCCCTGCTTTCTCAAGTATACAAACTCTTGTAACTCGAGGGTTAAAGATTGATAAGAATGCAGCGTTAGAGAGCGTTTTAGTGACAATTTATCAGTTATGTTGCTTCCTCAAGTAAGACGTCCTATCTACTCTTCCTGGTGCAATCAAACTATTAACATCACATAGCTACTTCGGAGATGGCCAAGAAACATACCCAACAGGTACGAATAATCATGTCTCTGGTTTATGTATCGGAGCACTAGCCGCAGCCGCAGTTAGTTCATCGCAGTCGTTGGGTGAGCTGGTGCAGACAGGTATCGACGCAGTCCGTGTATCACTAAAAGTAGGCCTCTTGGTTGCTCGAAGGGCAGCTTTGTTCGGTCATGCAAGGCCCACTAGTGCCTCTTCTTGGTCATATATTGTTGCGGAATCACAATTCCCGCTAGAATCCGCTGAAAAATCTATTGTGTCCTACAAAGACAAAACTGTAAGTAAACGCCGCTGTGTTACTTGCGGTCAATATATACTAAGTGAACAGAACATCCCGCCTGTCTCATTGCCTTATGTTAGCGCAATGGGCCAAAATTCTTGGACGGTCAGCGGTCCGCCGGCAACTGTGCAGCACTTCCTTGAGTCTTCCCAATTTGCAGAAACATTGAAGTTCACTCCACTCGCTGTGCATGCGCCGTATCATGCGCCGCATATTTTCTCGGTTAGAGATGTTGAACACATTCTTCAGGGCGTTGGATCAGTCAGCGACCAATCAAGCAAAATATCCTTCATTTCTAGCTCAGCGAGCCGCAACGATCCAAACAAGAGCAAGTTCCGAGACTTACTTTACAATGTTGTTAAGAGTATTCTCATCCTACCGCTAGACCTGCGGGAGGCAGCTGAGAACATACAGCAAGCGCTTGAAACAGCAGACGCTAGGGGTCAATGCGCCCTGTTTCCAATCTCAACTAGTGTTTGCCCGAGTCTCAAATTGTTATTTTCGCCATCATTGTTGAAACGAGTTGTGGTGGTTGACAGTATCATGGAGAGTATTGCGGCAGGTGCTGGCGTAAAACCTTCTGACGCTGTCAAACCAGGCGATGCTAAGATAGCTATCATTGGCATGTCTGGAAGATTTCCAGAAGCCGAAGATATTGAAGCATTCTGGGCGCTTCTCTACCAAGGGCTCGACGTTCATCGACCCGTACCAGAAGACAGATACAATGCAGAGTTATACTACGATGCTACTGGTAAACGGAAAAACACAAGCAAGGTCACGCATGGATGCTGGATCAACGAGCCGGGACTATTTGATGCGAAGTTCTTTAATATCTCCCCAAAAGAAGCTGAGCAATCCGACCCTGGTCAACGCCTGGCTCTAACAACAGCCTATGAGGCTCTTGAAATGGCAGGCGTCGTTGCTGATAGGACGCCATCAACTCAACGAGACCGCGTTGGGGTATTCTACGGCATGACTAGTGATGACTACAGAGAAGTAAGTTGTGGCCAGAACGTCGACACTTATTTCATACCAGGTAAGAATCAAGTTCAAACCTAAATTGCACAATCTGCCCAACTCTAACTTCCTCAAGGTGGAAATCGAGCCTTTACACCAGGCAAGATAAACTATTTCTTTAAATATTGTGGTCCATCAGTAAGCGTTGACACCGCATGGTAAGCTGCCACATGCTGTCCACGACGCTCTAATTCAACTTACATAATATTTTAAACCAGCTCATCGAGTCTTGCGGCAATTCACTTAGCTTGCAATTCCATCTGGCGTAATGAATGCGATACAGCTATTGCAGGTGGCACGAATGTTATGTCGAATCCTGATAGCTTTGCAGGATTGGATCGCGGGCATTTCCTATCAAGGAAAGGTATGTATGCTTTCGCAGTAGTTAGGATCTTTCGAGCTAACATCTCAATAATAGGCAACTGTAACACATTCGACGATGAAGCAGACGGTTACTGTAGGGCAGACGCGGTCGGCACTGTCGTTTTAAAAAGGCTTGAAGATGCGATCACAGAGCATGACCCTATCCTTGGAGTCATTCTAGGCGCTCATACCAACCATTCTGCTGATTCCGTTTCGATCACCAGACCGCACTGCGGAGCTCAAGAGGAAATCTTCTCCAAGCTACTTACTGAGTCTGGCATCCATCCCCACCAAGTTAGCTACATCGAAATGCACGGCACTGGAACACAAGCTGGCGATGCGACTGAGATGGCGTCAGTTCTCAATAGTTTTGCTCCATCAACTAGCCAAGGGCGGCAGCCACATGAAAGCCTTCATTTGGGATCAACAAAAGCAAATGTTGGTCATTCCGAATCCGCGTCTGGAGTCACAGCACTTATCAAGGTTCTGTTGATGATGCAAAAGAACATCATTCCACCCCATTGTGGTATTAAGGGTAGGATTAATCACAAATTTCCGACAGATTTGAAAGATCGCAATGTCCACATAGCTAGGATCCCCACGGCTTGGACACGGCGTGGTGAATTCAATAACATACGTCGTGCGTTTGTCAACAACTTTTCCGCAGCTGGCGGTAACACAGCTCTACTTGTGGAGGACTATGCAGAACTTACGATGAGATCATCACTACCAGATCCTCGGACGGCTCACTTGGTGACGATATCTGCAAAATCTATTCCATCGCTCAAAGGAAATATAGAGAAACTGAGAAGTTTTGTTCAGCAAAAATCACCCACCAAGGGCTTCCTATGCAAGCTGTCTTATACAACTACAGCTCGACGGATGCATCATCCATTCCGTGTTGCAATACCAGCCGCAAATTGTGAGCAGCTGCTCAGCGCCTTGAATGAAGAGGCTAAACGAGACAATCACAGACGTTCTTCGGAAGCACCTGTCGCTTTTGTCTTCAGTGGTCAGGGATCGCAATATAGCGCTATAGGTCAGCATTTACTACACTTTGCAACTTTCCGTGATGAGATCAATTCATATGATATCTTGGTACAACGACACGGTTTCCCTTCAATTATTCCGCTTGTAGATGGATCTATTAAGATTGAGGATCTTGAGCCACTCGTTGTCCAACTTGGTATTACGTGTGTGCAGATGGCACTTGCTAGCCTCTGGATATCATTTGGAATACAGCCAGTCTATGTGGTCGGTCATAGTCTAGGTCATTACGCCGCACTAAAAGTCGCTGGTGTTCTTACAGCAAGCGACACTCTTTACCTAGTCGGTATGAGAGCTCGTCTACTTCAAGACAAATGCAGCAGAGGAAGTCACGCAATGCTAGCAATCCGAGGCAGCGTTGATCAGATTCAGACATACTTAGATGCGGGCATTTATGATGTTGCTTGCATTAACAGTCCACAAGATACTGTTGTCAGTGGCTGTGTAGATGACATCGAAAGCCTCTCTCAGCAGCTTGTTGATAAAAGTGTTACAGCAACAAGGATTAATGTTCCGTTTGCGTTCCATTCGACTCAAGTTGATCCTGTGTTGGATGAGCTTGAAGTCATTGCTTCGCAAGTCAGGTTTCACTCTCCATGCATGCCAATTGGTTGCCCTTTGCTAGGTAAGAATTTTCTTGTTGGCGAGACACCTTCCTTTGAGGCCGGGCACATCAAGCGTCACTGCAGAGAAGCTGTCAACTTCCGTGATATTCTACGGTCGGCTAAAGGCGACGGCTTGATCTCTGAAAAGACGATTTGGATTGAGCTGGGTCCGCACACAGTATGTTCAACCCTTTTGAAAGCAAACCTCGGGCAAAACGTCATTGCCGTCCCATCTTTGGTGCGTAATAGAGATGGATGGCAAATTCTTGCTTCAAGTCTTGCAACTTTGTATTGCCAAGGGTCATCTATCATTTGGGATGAATACCACCATGACTTTGAAGGATGCAAGGAAGTATTGCGGTTGCCCGCTTACAGCTGGGATAACAAAAAGTACTGGATTGATTATGTGCATGATTGGTTACTCACACGGGGTGATCCTCCCGACCAAGCTACTGCTCCAGTGTCAGCGCCTATTTCTACTTTCTCAACTGCCTCAGTGCACCGAATTGTTCATGAGTTTGTTGATAAAGAAAAACTCACCCTCACTGCGGAGTGTGAATTTACGAACGAGCAATTGCGTGAAGTGGTACACGGTCACGTTGTAAACGGCAACCGCGTTTGCACGTCGGTACGTTTTCATCTATTACCCTTTGTGTTTCTCTTCTAATATTGCTATAGTCATTATACACTGACTTTGGAGTTACCTTGGGTGTGTATATCCTCGAGAGATATCGTCAGGATCTCAAGGATCACGCCGTAGACATCCAGGATATGATTGTTTATAAAGCTCTTGTCCACAAAGATGGTCCACCCATGGTCCTTAGGATCAATATTAACCACGACATGACCGACAGCAAAGCTGCAAGCATGTCCATCTACAGCGTCGATTCCAATGGAAATAAGACTGTCGACCATGCTCAAAGTAGACTTTATTTCGAGCAGCCTAAGGTCTGGCTCAATAATTGGGACAGCACCCAATACTATGTTGAGCGGAGCATTGAGTGGCTCAAAGAGAAGGCTGATCAAGGTCTTAACAGTCGACTCTCCTCTGGCGTTATATACAAGCTGTTCTCCAGCTTAGTTGACTATAGCAATGCTTATAAAGGCATGCAGGAAGCCATTGTTAACGCTGAAGACTATGAAGCGACCAGCCTAGTTCGTTTCCAAGTTGATGAGGGCAACTTCCAGTGCAACCCGATGTGGGTGGATAGCTGCGGCCAGCTTGCTGGGTTCTTGATGAACGGCCATTCGAAGACTCCTAAAGACCATGTGTTTATCAACCATGGCTGGAAGTCTTTCAGAACGGTGAGAAAATTCAGGAAAGATAAGACTTATCGCACATATGTCAGGATGCGGCCTATCGAAGGCACTACGTATGCTGGAGACGTTTATATCTTTGATGACAAAGGTATTGTCGGTGTCTGCGGCAGTATTACAGTAAGTTGACTCTTGTAGGGCGCTGATCTTCCGTTACTAACTTACATAGTTCCAAGGTATTCATCGGAAGATATTGAATACCGCGATGCCACCACCAAAATCTGTGAACGAGACTAAAATCCATACCCTCCCAACCGTTATGAGAGAGACACCCACGGCGAGTGCCACTACAGCACCTCCAAGTCGCTTCGCTGGCCCTAGCAATATTGAACCTCTGAAGCTCGATGCGGCTTTAAAGTCGGCGTCTGCTGCATCTGCCGCAAGGGATCCCATGCAAGCTGTTCTTAAGATTGTGTCTGAAGAGATTGGTATTCCCTCGGCCAGTGTTCAAGATGATCTCATCTTTGCAGATTATGGAGTTGACTCGCTTCTTTCTCTCACAATTTCTGGACGACTTCGTGAAGAACTTGAACTAGAAATTGAATCATCAGTCTTCGAAACCTGTGCAACACTCGCCGACTTTGTCGCTCACCTTAGTTTGAATAATTCCTCATCTGATCAATCCTCTGAACAATTAAGCGTTTTCGAGAGCATCTCCCCCACCAGTGAACCTTTTGGAGCAATGGCTAGCAACGCGACTACCCCTCCATCTCGAAGCGTGAAGGAGCCTGTGTCTAACAGTCTGTGCAAAGATGTGTGCGCTATTCTGGCAGAAGAGATTGGCGTGTCTACAACCGAGATCGCTAATAATGCCAACCTTGGTGAAATGGGTATGGATTCACTGATGTCGCTGACTGTGCTGGGCCGTCTCCGTGAAGAGTTAGAACTTGAGTTAGATGATGACTTTTTCGTTACTCATCCTGACTTTAGTTCCTTTAAGCTCTTCTTCCAACCGGATCATGGACATGGAATTGAACCAGAACCGTCTGCAGAATTGAAACAGTATCGCGCAACATCCACGCTCCTACAAGGCAGCCCAAAGTCGGCACACTATACACTGTTCCTCTTCCCAGACGGTTCCGGATCCGCAACATCGTACGCACCCATCAACCTAGTCGGCAAAGATGTCTGTGTGTATGGCCTCAATTGTCCTTGGCTCAAGTCAGCCGAAAAGCTGGTTCAATTCGGTCTCAATGGCCTTGCTTCGCTCTATCTTGAAGAAATTAGACGCAGAGTACCACACGGACCGTATAACCTAGGCGGATGGTCTGCCGGAGGCATTTGCGCCTATGAAGCAGCAATTCAATTTACTCGAGAAGGCGAAACTGTCGAACGTCTTATTCTTCTCGACTCTCCTAACCCAATCGGTCTAGAAAAGCTGCCCGCACGACTATTTGACTTCATTAACGGCCTAGGGCTTTTTGGGGACGGCAAAGCACCTGATTGGCTCCTCGCGCATTTCCTTGCATTTATCGATGCTCTAGATGAGTGGAAGCCAGTGCCCTGGGACAAGGCCCTGGGTAGCAAAGCGTCGCCACCAAAGACATACATACTCTGGGCTGAAGACGGTGTGTGCAAGGGCACCGATGCACGCCCAGAATACACTGGTAATGATCCTCGTGAAATGCAATGGCTACTTGAGAATCGAACTAATTTTGGAGGCAATAATTGGGATGTTCTACTTGGTGAAAAAAGCCTTTCGATTGAACGCATACAAGATGCGAATCATTTCACTATGTTAAAAAAAGGAAAAAACACAAAGCAAGTCGCAGATTTCATTAAGAATGCCTTTATATAATAAATATAAAAAGATTTAGCTAAAATTGAGAAAGATGAAATTTAAATATAATGTAATATAGTTAAAAAATATACTTATATATATTCATAAAAACATAAAAGAAAATATATATTTATAAAAAATAGGGTTTATTAAAGAGAGTGAGAAGGCATAAGATATAAAGGATAGTATATAACTATTAGCCTCTTACTAAATAGCTATAAAGCTATTACTATATATAAAGGTAGTATAGTAATTATATTAATATTTAATCTCTTATAAGATCTTTAATTTATTAATTAATTTTTTATAAATATAATTCCTTTTTTAACTTAAGGTTAAGGGCTTTTATTAGAAACAGGGGTTATAAAAGAGAGTGAAAAAGCATAAGATATAATAAATAATATATAGCTATTAGCCTTTTATAAAATAACTATAAAGTTATTATTAAATATAAAGGTAGTATAATAACTATATTAATATTTAACCTTTTTTACTTTTTTATTTAATTAATTAATCTTTTATAAATATATTTTCTCTTTTAGCTTAAGACTAAAGGCTTAAGGCTAAGGTTTTTCTTTATTAAAGTATCAAGTTTATATTATTATCTTATTATAATTTTAACTATTCTTTAATAAATAACCCCTTTTTTTATAATAATACCTTTATTATTATTTTATAATAATAACTATTAGAGATAGGGGTTATAGAGGAGAGTGAGAAGGCATAAGATATAATAGGTAGTATATAGCTATTAGCCTCTTATAAAATAACTATAAGGCTATTACTAAATATAAAGATAATATAATAACTATATTAATCTTTAACCTTCTTTTAGCTTTTTATTTAATTAATTAGCCTTTTATAAATATATTTCCTCTTTTAGCTTAAGATTAAAGGCTTAAGGCTAGGGTTTTTCTTTATTAAGGTATAAGACTTATATTACTATCTTACTATAGTCTTAATTATCCTTTAATAAATTGCCCCTTTTTTTATAATAATATCTTTATTATTATTTTATAAAAATAGCTTTTTTTTTTTATTATTAATCTTTAGTAATATTACTATATAATTACTACTTTCTTGTTTTTTTAATATTTATAGCATTAACTTATCTTTTTTTAACTTTATCTCTTTTTAGCCTTATCTTTATTAAGTTAATAACCTCCTTTTTTTAACTATAGCCCTTAAGTATACCCTTTTTTAAAAGCGCTAACCTAGCACTACCTTACCTTAAGTTTACTACTGCCTTACTTTAATCTTTTTATAGCTTTTTTTTTAAATAATATCTTGCTTTTAGCTATAATCTATAAGTATACCCCTTTTTTAAAAGCACTACCTTAATATTATTATTTTATTATAGCCTAGTTTTAATTTTTATATTATACTCTTTTTATAATAAGTTATTAATAAAGTTAAAGTAATATATCTATATATTCTCTTTATTTAAATAATCTTTTTATTTAATATAATAAAGTTATTTATAGCTATAGTATTTATAATTAATAATATCTTTAATCTTAAATATCTCTTTAATAAAGAAAAAGTAATTTATTAACTTAATTAATATATTATCTTTATTATAAAACTCCTTAAGGTTTATAATATTAAAGATATTATATATTTATATTAATAATAATAATTATAGTTTATAAACAAGGTTATTAATCTTAATAATTCCTTTAATTTAGTAAAGTTTTATATACT
The DNA here is from genome assembly GCA_020631695.1 of Trichoderma cornu-damae. NCBI lineage: Eukaryota > Fungi > Ascomycota > Sordariomycetes > Hypocreales > Hypocreaceae > Trichoderma > Trichoderma cornu-damae. The sequence continues at coordinate 6,214,994 of CM036090.1, read as the reverse complement.
TTTTTACTAGCTTTTTATTAAGTTAATATAAGTTTAAATACTTAATAAAGATAAAAACCTAGTTATTAACTTTAAATAATTTCTTTATATAGCCTTTATTATACTATTTATTATATAATTTATTAATATTCTATAGTATTTTTATAATATACTCCTTTATATTAATTATTTTATTAATCTTATTTAAGGCAGTCTAGTTTATATAGTTAAGTTTAATATTATAAATCCTTAATATAGTTAGGTTATATTTTAAAAGTAAAAATATAAATACTTTATTAATAATTAAGTATTTAATAATATTATATATAAACTTAATAAATAGTAACTATTTAACTTAATCTAGCTAGTCTTTATTATAAAAGGCCTATAGATAGTGCTTAAGGTTTTAATTTTGCTATTTAATCTAGCTATTTATTTAAAAGTAGAATACTATATTAAATTATTATTTATAATTAATAAAATAATAAAAAGATTATTAAAAAGTATTTATAAATATACTACCTTTATTAAAAATAATTCTTTTTAATATATTATAAAGTTAAAAAATATAATATAAAAACTTTATTATAAATCCTTTATTAATAATATCCTTTAAGTATAATAAATAAATAGTATACTTTATAAAATAATTTATTATTATAAATATTAAATTATATATTTATTTTTTATAGACTACCTTAAGTAGCTTTATAATAAAATTTATTATAATCTCTTTCTATAGTTCTAT
>CM036090.1:6201577-6214167 GCA_020631695.1 Trichoderma cornu-damae | reverse complement strand
TATACTTTATATATAGTTTAAGTATATTAATATTAAGCTATAAATATAATTACTTAAGAATAATAAAAATATAAAACCTTTTTAATAAATTATTACTTTATAGTAAAAGGCATAGTATTAAAGGCTTTTAATAATTACTATTTATATAAATATTACTATATTTAATTATTATAGGCTAAATATATTTTTATTTAAGCACTATACCTTAAGATTATTAAGCTTAATAAATATATATTACTTTTATTTTAATTTTTTTATTTAAAAAATATAAAAGCTATATATTAATAATATTATTTTATTATTAATTATTATTATTATTAATTAGTATAAGCCTAGCTTAAAATACTTACTTAATAACCTGTATTAATATTAACTATAGCTATTTTTAATAACTTTATTATATTTTTAATATTATTAACTACTTTATTTACTACTTTTATTATTAATATAATCTTTAATTACTCTTTAGCTTATAGCTTTATCTTTAGCTCTATACCCTTTAGCTCTTTACCTTTAATAAATAGACTATTTTTTTAGCTATAGTACTATAACCTTAAATAAGTAAATGCCTGCCTATAGGTAATTATTACTGCTAAAGTTTATAAAATTAAAAAGTTAATTAAAAAAAATTATTATAAAGTATTATTATTTATTTAAAATATTAATAATTAATTAATATTATTAATATTAATATAAAATAATACTTAAGATAAGATCTATAATCTTATAGATAGTTAATTTATTTATTATATTACTTTATACTTATTTTTTAATTAATTATAGCCTTTATTATTAAAGATAGTAACTTTTTTTAAGCAGGGTAATTATTATAGTAAAGCCTTACTTAAGCATTAATTAGTATATAATATAGATAGCTAGCCTTATTATAGACTATAGAGACTAATCCAGGCTTCTTTTATTATATCTTGCAGACCATATTATGCCAGTAAGGGATAGTAATCTTATACTATAATTTTATTTAAGGTATAGTAATTAATATAAAATCTTTAACTACCTTTAGCTTTTTTAATAAACAAGATAAAAGCAGTTATTAAAAAAGAGCTAGTAAAGATCTAACCTTTATTTATTAACTTAATAATTTAATATTAAATCTTAAAGAGATAGTCTTATAGTATATTATATAATAAGCCTTAAGGGAGGTTTAAGTTATACCTATTTATATCTTTAATTAACTAAATATAGTAGTTAAGCTAGCCTTAATAAAGGGGCAGCTTAAAGGCCTTCTCTTTATTAAAGAGGTTAATAAATTTATATAGCTTAATTAAAAGATATTAATAAAGCTCTTGCTAAAGGTTAATTAAGATCTATAGTAAAAAAGACTTAAAAGTAATATTAAAGAGTTATATAATTTTTTATAAGCTAGTAGTTAATAAAATAACCTTTATATTATAATAATATATTTTATAATAAATTAATACTATATATATAAATCTTAAGATATATATAACTAAAAGATTATTTTATTATTAAGTAGTTTTTAATACTATAAAGCTAGCTGCTAATCTAATAATAATTATATACTAATTAAGGTTTATTTAAATACTATAGTGCCTTATCTATAGCAAGCTTAAGATAATATCTTTAAAAAAAGCTAGAATAATATAAAATAATACTAAGCACTACTATTTATTTATATTTATTATACCTTTAATAATTTATAAAATCTTAAAACCTATATATTTATTAATAATAATAATTAAGATCTATATAATAAGTATTTATATTACTTTTATACTTAATTTTTAAACAGTCTTCTTATTAATAGCCTTATAATAATTATACTTAATATTAATTTATATATTTAAGAATTTTTAATTATTAAAGAGTATTAATATAAAGAAAAAAGGCTTATTTATATATTATAATATTTTTTATATCTTTTTTATTATAATTAAAAAGGTAGTTTATATTATAATTATAATAAGGTTAATAAGCTTTTAAAAAAGACTTAATTTAAAAGCAGGGTATTTCTTTTTTTATCTTTTTTCTTTTTTTATTCTTTTTATTTATTACTATTTAAGGCATGGATAGCTATTAGCCTAATTACTAGCTATATAAAGAAAGCTATAATAAAGTATATTTTAGCCTTATAGTAAATATATTTACCTTTTTAATAATATTTAATAAAGATATTAAGTAATACTTATTAAGCTTATAAATAATTATTTAAAGGGTTAAACTATTGCTTTTTATAGCTTTATAGTTTTTATTTTAAGTATTTTTTAAGTATAAAGTATAATTTAGTAAAGTTTATATTAATTATAAATAAGTCTTTTTTTATATTTATAGCTTTTTTAGCTTAAAGGTAATAACCTTTATTATAAAAATAAAACTATTCTTTAAGGTAATAAGTTTTAAGCTTTATAATAATAGCTTAATAAATACTAACTATTATATAGTAATTATTTTATAAAATATTATATCTTAAGCTATAATTTTATATTTTTAAAAAAAAGTATTTAATAAAAGCAGGCTAGCTTAATAATATTATTTTATAATAACTTATTAATTAAGGTTAATTTTTATTTAAAATAAATAAAAAATATAATAAATAATTTATTATTATATTATATAATATATTTAAGTTTTATTTAAGTGATTTTTTAATAATAAAGATTAATAAATATAAATATAAAGTATTTTAAGAATTTTTTTAAAATATAGTTTTTAGACTTTAAAGTAGATTTATAGTATATTATAATTAAAAAGTATATATCTTTAATAAAGTTTTATTATAAAAAGATAAATAAATCTTTATTAATATTAATTAACTCTTTATTAATAACTAGCTTATATACTATAATATATTTTTAAATAAAAAATATAGCTAGGTTATTATTATAAAAGTCTTTAATTAAAAGTAGCTTATATTAAACTAGTTTTTATATATTATTTATATAAAGTGTAAGTAGGTTATAAAATAGGTTAAGTAAAGGTGCTTTAAGCTATTAATTAACTATATTTTATTATTAAGCTATTACTTATTATAATAATATTACTTTATAATATATTATTATAATTATATATAATAGTTTTTTTATTATAAAGGTAATTACTTTATTTATTAATATTAATATTAAATTATCTTTATTTATTATTTTTAAAGTATATAAATTATAAAAAACTAGCTTTATAATAACTATAAATAAGTATTTTAATATAAATTTATATACTTAAAGAGAAAAAGAGTTTATATATCTTTATATTTTTTTATAATTAGTTATATATTTATAAAATAGGTATATCTTAAAAAGGGGCTAGGCCTTTATAAAGCCTAGGCTAGTAATACTTTAAGTAAGGGCTAGGCCTTTATAAAGCTTAGGCTGGTAATACCTTAGGTAAGGGCCAGGCCTTTATAAGGCCTAGGTTATATAAAGCTTAGGCAAAGCCCAAGCCTATAACACTTTTAAGTTTATAATTAAATTATATAGAAAATATATAAAATATAAATAAATTAAAGTAATAATATAATAATAAATACTTAATAAAATAATTTTTTTTTTTAAAATTTATTAAATTTTATAAATATTTAATTAAGAATTATAATAAAATTATAATACCCTTTATAAATAAAATAAAAAAATATTATAAAGGTATTTTTAAGTTTAATAATAATACACTAGCTATAATTAAAAAATTAAAAAATAAATATTTAAAAAGAATTATATTAATATATTTTAACCTTATATTAAGATTAATATATAAAACTTTATTATTAATATAATATTAATTTTATAATAAATAAATTATTAATACTATATTAAATACTTTTTATAAAAGTTATTAAATATAAAGTATTATTATATAATATTAAAGATTAAAATATATATTATAATAAAGACTTTAATTATATAAAAATATTATATAATTTATTTAAAATACTTAATATAAATTATTATAAATTACTTAAATTATAATTATTTTATAAATAAAAAAAAGTTAATAATTAAGTAAATTACTTAATTAAAGATATTATTATTATATAACTTTATAATTTAATATTATTTTTTTAAAAAAATCTTATTAATATACTTTTTAAAAAATTAAATTATTATAATAAAAAATAATTAAATAATAATTACTTAATTATATTTATAAAATATTTTTTAATAATTAATTATAATAAAAATAATTTTAAAAATATTTATAAAATTAATATAACTATATTAAAAAAATTATAAATAATTATATAACTTTAAGACGTAAATATAACTTAAATATTAAGTTATTATTAATATTAATTCTTTAAATTAAAAATATTTTAATTATAATAAAGTAAATAACTTATTTTTAATATATATCTTTAAGAATTTTAAGTATAAATAAATAAATAATTAATAAAAATATTATTATAATATTATAAAAAAATTATAAAATATTTATAAAAGATCTTTTTATAATATAAAAAAAATTTAATTAAAAAATTAAAGTTAATAAAAATAATTAAATATAATATTATTAATAAAAATTATATATATAATTAAATAATTAATAATAATTAATTATTTTATTATAAAAAGTAAGTATTTATTTTTTTTAATATAAAAAAAAGATTTTAATAAACTTTAATAAAAATTATTAAAACTGATTATTAATAAGTTTATATATTAATATAAAATATATATTAATATATATATAATTTATTAAATAAATAATATAAAATATTACTTACTTTATAATAAATTAAGTATATTATTAATATTAATAAAGTTATATAAATATTTAAGTTAATATTTATAATAATAAATTATTTTATAAAGTATATTATTTATATACTTTACTTAAAAAATATCTTAAATAAAAAGTTTATAATAAAGCATATTTAATATATTTTTTAACTTTATAATATATTAAAAAAAATTATTTTTAATAAAAATAATATATTAAAAAAACTATTTATAATAAAAATAATATATTTATAAATATTTTTTAATAGTCTTTTTATTATTTTATTAATTAAAAATAATAACTTAATATAGTATTTTATTTTTAAAGTAATAATTAAATTAAATAATAAAAATAAAATCTTAAATATTATTTATAAGCTCTTTATAATAAAGATTAATTAAATTAAGTTAAATAAGTATTATTTATTAAATTTATTTATAATATTATTAAGTATTTCATTATTAATAAATTATTTATATTTTTATTTTTAAAATATAACTTAATTATATTAAAGATTTATAAAATTAATCTTAACTATATAAATTAAATTACTTTAAATAAAATTAATAAAATAATAAATATAAAAAAGTTTATTATAAAAATATTATAAAAAGTTAATAAATTATATAATAAATAATATAATAAAGACTATATAAAGAAATTATTTAAAATTAATTATTAAGTTTTAATCTTTATTTTAACCTAATGAAAAATTAATAAAAAAATATATAAAACTTTATTAAATTAAAAATGTTATTAATATAAATAGATTTATTTAAAAATTATAATTAATATTATTAATATAAATATATAATATCTTTAATATTATAAACCTTAAAGAGTTTTATAATAAAAATAATATATTAATTAAGTTAATAAATTACTTTTTTTATTAAAGAAATATTTAAAATTTTAAAATATTATTAATTATATATACTATAATTATAAATAAATTTATTATATTAAATAATAATATTATTTTTAAATAATATATAAATATATTACTTTAATTTTATTAATAACTTATTATAAAAAATAATATAAAAATTAAAATTAAAAAATAATAAAGCTAAAGTAAGTTAATATTAGGTTAATATTTTTTTAAAATAAAGATATATTTATAGATTATAATTAAAATAAAATTATTATTTAAGAAAAAAATAATAAAAAGGTTAAAGTTAAAAAATAATAAAATTAAGGTAAGGTAGTATTAAATTAATACTTTTAAAAAAAGAGTATATTTAAAATATTATAATTAAGATAAAAAGGTTATTATTTAATAAAAATAAAGTTATAAAAAAGTAGGTTAATATTTTAAATCATTAAGAAAGTAAAAAAGTAATAATTATATAATAATATTATTAATTAAAGATTAATAATAAAAAAGTAATAAAATTATTTTTATAAAATAATAATAAAGGCATTATTATAAAGCAAAGGGTAATTTATTAAAAATTATTAAAAAATAATTAAAGCTATAGTAAAATAATTATATAAGCTTTATACCTTAATAAAAAACCTTAGCCTTAAGCCTTTAATTTTAAATAAAAAAAGAAATATATTTATAAAAGATTAATTAATTAAATAAAAAGCTAAAAAATAGTTAAAGATTAATATAGTTATTATACTACCTTTATATATAATAATAGCCTTATAGCTATTTTATAAAAGGTTAATAATTATTTATTACTTATTTTATTTTATGTCTTCTCACTATCCTTTATAATCCTTGTTTTTAATAATAAAATTTTCTATATTATTATTATTATTATTATTATTATCATTATTATTATTATTATTATTATTATTATTATTATTATTATTATTATTATTATTATTATTATTATTATTATTATTATTATTATTATTATTATTATTATTATTATTATTATTATTATTATTATTATTATTATTATTATTATTATTATTATTATTATTATTATTATTATTATTATTATTATTATTATTATTATTATTATTATTATTATTATTATTATTATTATTATTAAAAATTATAAAATTAAAAAAGATTATACAAAGGTAAAAAAAGCTTTTTTATAAAGCTTAAGATATTTTACTTTATTATTAATTAAAGGAAATGCCTTATTTTTGATTAATAAAAATAATAATAATTAAAATATTATAAATACAAAAATGCTTAATATAAAAAGATATATTTTTTTTAAGAATTTTAAAAATAATATATAATATTATATTAGGGCTGTAAAAACAGTGGATGGGATAATCGCTATATTTGCTTTTCCTTGTCCTCTTTAAGTCTAGTCTCCACCTCTCCTCCTTAATTAATATTTATAACCCTAACCATTGCTGACTTATCCATTATGTCATTACTCCTTCCCACAGTTATTTTAAAAGAAATATATTTTATATATTATTAATATATATAGGTTATGTAATATATATTAATGCATTAAGTTTTATTTAAGATAAATGTTAGTTATTAAGATAAAAAGTCTTATTTATTTATTAAATAAATCCCTTTTTTACTTTTTATATAATATATAATATATATATAATTAAGGTATAACTAAATTATAATTAAATTATTTATTTTTATAATTATATTTATTTTTATAAAGTTTATAATTTATTTATATATGGAGTATTAAACAGCCTGTCGGATATTAATTATTCCGATGGAATAGATTTGGGCATTTAAGAATATAAATAACCCTGCTTGAAATTTTTTTTTGCCCTTAATTATATATTTTATATACTACTCTACCTACTATAGTAATATCATTGTTTTTATTATTAATTAATATTGATATACTTTATTATATTCAGAGACAATAATGACACAATCACGGTCTGCGAAGCGTAAGCGAAATGCATATGTTAAAATACCTAAGAAACCGATTCAAATTTCAGAGACAACATCGGTTGCTTCTTCGTTTCTACCCGATAAACCACTTGAGATCAAGCGTCTGCAAACTGTCATCTCCGACGAAGAGCTAGATATTACTATCGAGACTCTTAAGACGCTATCGCAGCATCCTAGCTTAACAAAGTCAAAGCTTTGCAGGGATCTTCGAACAGCTGTCTATGACTTTCGGCTGTCTTGCGCTACAGGCATTAATTCTATCAGTATGTCAACTCCATAATATATATCCTTATAATATAGCTAAAAATATGTTTAGTTGAGAGCTCGAACCTTACAGCTAGAATATCTGCCGCACTTTACGACGAAAAGTATCTCGAGGCTAGGATTTTGCTCTCTGAGATGAGACTCAGAGGCGAAGAACCGAAGTTGGGCTCTTTATGTCGTTGGGTGCGAGACCTTGATGTAGTGACACAACCTACGAGCATTAACAGTCGCGAACGTTCACCAAAGGATAATGAGCTTCTCAAAGTACTTGATGCTGTGCTCCGTGTTAGCTGCCCGGTGGATTTCAACACAGATGTTACGAAACTACTACCTGGGTCCTCATCTCACATAGCTTTTCAACCGACGTGGGATTTGCGATCCTCTACTCAATCACACCAAGTCTATGACTCCGTTCTGGATGGCTCAATCTTTTGTTCAACGACGAGCTCAATCGCTTCTTCTCTTCGTATCATCGAAACAACTCCAGGTCACCTTCGCAACCCTCCTAATTACCACCCAGCTATTCTCTATACCTCCCTACCCCATACTATCCCGCTCTCATCAGAATGTCCTCGAATAACCCATCACAAGCATCCGAAAGTGCCTAATCTCAGTCTAGCGACCAACGTCCTCACTCCTGCTGAGTGTAAAGCCATTATCGCCATCGGTGAAAGTGTTGGCTTTTTACCTGATACACCAATCCGTGACAGTGGCGACACTAGTATTCTAGCACACAACTTCTACTGGATCGTCGATACCGCCTTTCATGATAGGCTTTGGTCGCGTGTTTCCCCGTTAGTGCCAGCGGCTATCAGTGGTTGTTTATCTCGCGGTCTCAATCGACGCTTCCGTGTATACCGCTATGTCCCTGGTGCTGAATATCGATGTCATATCGACGGAGCCTGGCCACCATCGGGCATCAGGTCCGATGATACATATGTGTACGATGACTCGCCACCAGAGAAGAAGCAAAGTTCATTATTTACCTTCTTATTATATCTAAATGATGACTTTGAAGGAGGAGAAACAACGTTTTTTCTTCCAGCGCCGCTAGAAGGAACAATCAATGCCTATCAAGTACAACCTGTCATAGGCGGTGTAGTTATTTTCCCACATGGAGATACTCGAGGAGCATTATTACATGAGGGCTCGAGCGTAATCAAAGGCGCAAAATATATCATTAGGACAGATATTTTATATGACATAGATCCTTTAGTATAATGTAATTTTAGAAAGAGCGGATTGGTCAAAAGGAGCTTAAGAAGATAGGTTTAAAAAAGCCTTAAATAAAACAAAGAAAATAAATACTATAAAGGCCTATAGATAATTACAAAACAGCCCTTCTATCCTAATAATAAAGCTTTATCTTATATTAAAATACATATATATTATAAGCTTTAGGTTATATAGGACAAACTTAAATTATTAGGCGTTATTTAATATAGAGCTTAGTGATTAAAAATAAAAATAGCTTTTTTATAATTATTTATCAGCCTTTATAATACTTATTTTCTTTATTTTAAGGCTGTTTTAAACTTATTTTCTATTAAAATCAATACTTATTATATACTTATTAGAAACAGGGGTTATAGAGGAGAGTGAAAAGGCATAAGATATAACAGGTAGTATATAGGTATTAGCCTCCTATAAGATAACTATAAAGTTATTATTAAATATAAAGGTAGTATAGTAATTATATTAATCTTTAACCCTTTTTAGCTTTTTATTTAATTAATTAGCTTTTTATAAATATATTTCTTTTTTTAACTTAAGATTAAAGGCTTAAGGCTAGTGTTTTTTTATTAAAGTATAAAGCTTATATTATTATTTTATTATAGTCTTAATTATCCTTTAATAAAAACCCTTTTTTTTTATAATAATGCTTTTATTATTATTTTATAAAAATAACTCTTTTTTTATTATTATTAATCTTTAATAATATTACTATATAATTATTACTTTTTTATTTTTTTAATATTTTATAATATTAACTTAATTTTTTTTAATTTTTTTTATTAAGTAATAGCCTTTCTTTTTTAACTATAGCCTTTAAGTATATTTTTTTAAAGCACTAGCTTAATACTACCTTACCTTAAGTTTACTATTCCTTAGCTTTAAACCTTTTATTACTTCTTACTTAAATAATATTTTTATTTTAACTATAGCTTATAAATATATCTTTTTTTAAAAAATATTACCTTAATACTAGCTTATTATAGTTTTATTACTTTTTAACTTTAACTTTTATATTATATTCTTTTTATAATAAATTATTAATAAAGTTAAAGTAATATATTTATATATTCTTTTTATTTAAATAATTTTTTTATTTAATATAATAAAGTTATTTATATTTATAGTATTTATAATTAATAATATCTTTAATTTTAAATATTTCTTTAATAAAAAAAGATAATTTATTAACTTAATTAATATATTACCTTTATTATGAAACTCTTTAAGGTTTATAATATTAAAGATATTATATATTTATATTAATAATAATAATTATGATTTATAAATAAGGCTACTTATCTTAATAATTCCTTTAATTTAATAAAGTCTTATATACTTTATTATTAACTTCTTGCTAGGTTAATATAAATTTAAGTATTTAATAAAGATTAAAATATAATTATTAACTTTAAATAACTTTATATTGGAATGCGCGTTAGGCTAATAGAGCAATTTAAGAGTGTATAAAATGCCTTAATTAAAATAAAGGAAATATATATCATAGCCTATTATTTATACAAGCATTTAGTATATTATAAGGCTGCGCCTTTAAGCACCTAACCTATTATGCTAATGCTTAATAATACAGTCTTGCTATACAACCTTAACCTTATATCTACCTAAAGTTTTTAAAATTCTAGGCCTTAGTATTATTTATAATACTTAAAGTAGTGCTTTAAGACCTCTTCCTTTACTTTCTTAAGCCTTAAGCTTTTAAATACTATACTAATAACCTTTTAAACTATAAATCCCCTCTTTTATAAAGGCATAGTTAATCTAATTAATACCCTTTATCTCTTGCCTATAATATTAACCTCTTATAATAACCCCTTAGCTAACCTAAATATTAATTTAAACTCTTTTTCTTAAAGTTAGCTATCTTAAAACCTATATAAAAAGTCCTTTAATAACAGCCCTTTTTTTATCTTTTTTTATAATAGCCTTATTAAGCTTATTTAAGTAAAGATTAAAAAGGTTATAGTTTAAAAAACTATCTTAATTATAATTTTTAAAGTTATTAACCTTGCCTTTAATAAGCTTAAGGGCTTTAAATATTATAAATATAAGACTTAAGTTATAACTACCTTAATAAATACCTTTACCTCTTTTTTTACTTAATAAAACTAATTATATTACTAACTATCCCCTTTAGCCTTATTATTATTTATACCTTTTCTTAAGGCTATTATAGCTATTTCCCTTAGTTTAAAAATCCTATAATAAAACCCTTGCCCTTTTTATATAAAAATTACTATAAAAAGCCTTACTCTTTAACCTACTTAACCTACTTTAATTAAACCCTAGACCTTTAAGACCCCTTTAGCTAACTTAAAGGTCTTTTTAAGATTACCTAAAGATTACTTATAGTACTTACTCCTCCTAGCTATAGTTATCCTTTTTATTATAAAGGAATTTTAACTTTAAACCTTTTAACTCTTTATTATTAATACTATCTTATTTAAGATTATAATTACCCTCTTTAGCTTAAAGGCTTAATTTATACTCTTTAAATCTTATTTATTACTTTATATTAAGCCTTTAATTAATTAATATAAAAACCTTTTTTATATTATCCTTTAAACCCTTTAAACCTTAATTAAATTATTAACTATAACCCTTAAGATTATTATAATTAAAGTATATATTATTATAAAAATATAAGTCCTTTAATATTATCCTTTAATCTATAAAACTAACCTTTTAACTTAAGATTAAATAGTTATTATAATTAAGGCTATTTACCTAGTATTTATCTTTAATTTATAGCCCTCCTGCCCTTTTACTAACTTTAACCTCTTGCCCCTTTATAAAAACTACTTAAGTTATTATTTATAACAAGCTTGCTATTACTTTATAAAATATTATTAATATAGTAAAACTAGATATATAACTAAAGGCTATAAAGCCTTTAAGCAGTATATAAACTACCTTAAACTTTATAAATCTTTTTTTTAAGTATACCTAGTTTATTTAATTAAGTTATATAGTATTTACTGCCTTTTAATTAAGGCTAATTATAAGGCTATTTAAGCCCTTAACTTAGCCTAGTATTATAAAGCCTAGGCCTTTATCCCCCTCTTTTTAATCTTACTTTTAAAGATCTTTTTAACCCCTTTCTTAAGCATTCTAGCCTTAAGCAGCCTTATCCTCCCCTTGCTTTTTTAAAAAGCTAGGAAGAGGGTAAGGCGCCCTTTAACCTTTATTATTATTAAATCTTTTGCCTTTATTTACTATATTTATACTTTAAATACCTCTTTAATTATTAACTTCCTAAATCTTACCTTAAAGCCCTTCTTTAATATAAACCTAACTTAACTAAACTTCCCTAGACTTAAATAAATAAACCTTAATTAATAATAAAAAAGCTTATAATCTTTTAAGCTAATATAGTTAAAGTTAAGCTTTATTATAATATAGCCTTAAACCTTACTTAAGAGTATAAATATAATATTATACTTTTTTAAAAATCTTAAATTAAAATTATAAATAAAGTATACTAAATAAAGTTATACCTTAGCTATACTGCTTTTAGCTTAATTAATAACTAGACTATATA